>SNQN01002071.1:68367-80451 GCA_008642245.1 Bassia scoparia | reverse complement strand
ATCGGAGGGAGGATAATCGGAAGATTATCTTCTTTGTTTCAGGTACCAGACGAGTCCTGTAGCAGACGGGTCCCTCCTTTGGACGAATCCGACTTGACGGATCCTAGGGAGAGACGAGTATCCGCCAGACTAATACATCTCCTCCAAGACCTGCATCAGTCAAGACACTCTCGTCCGTCCCAAGCCCTCTCTGACTCGACTGCATTCTGCTTCCGTGGCTAGGGAGAACCTAAATTCAACCCCTCTAATCTCCAGCTCAACATTCCACGTTACACTTGTAACATCAGGTGCAAGCTTTCTAAGCTTACACACATGTGCTTTGGTGATGACCTTGTGCTATGTTGTAATGGGGAGGTGAATTCCATGAAAGATCTATTAGCTGCTTTTCAATTCTTCTCAAATTCTACAGGTCTCAAGGCTAATGTTCATAAATCGAAGATAGTTTGGAAGGGTATGAATGAGGAGAATGTTCATGATGTACAAGTTAGCTTAGGCTTTTCTCTGGGGCAGATTCCTTTCAAATACCTTGGTGTCCCTATTTGCTCAAAGAAGATCTCTGCTAAGAATTGTGATGCTCTGGTTGACAAGATGTCTGCAAGAAATAGAGTATGGAGCTCAAAGATTACCTTTCATTCGATGAGTGCAACTCATCAATTCGGTTCTTATGAGTATTCATTTGTATTGGGCACATGTCTTTATCCTTCTAGCTTCTATTCTGCATGATATTGCTAAAATTTGTAGATTTTTTTTTTTGATGTGGCAAAACTTTTTCTAGCAAAATTGGAAATTTAATTGCGAATGTATCTGCAAACCTATGAAGTATGGTGGTCTTGGAATCAAGTATGCCTTTTTATGGAACAAAACTAATTTGCGTAGGCATGTGTAGGCTTTGGCTCATAAAAAATGAGAACTTATGGGTGAAATGGATTCAATTTGTGTTTTTGAAAAGCAAGGATTGGTGGGGGTATAGTCCTCCAACTGATTGTAGTTGGTATTCGAAAAAGTTATGTGCAGTTAAAGACTTGTTTGTTCAGTCTGGTTTGCAGACAGATATTATGGGTATGAGCACTTACTCTGTCTCTGCTTTCTATACACAACTGTAGGCTTATGATCACCTAGTTTCTTGGTGCCATATTATTTGGAAAAGGCTAAGCATTCCTAAGCATCGTTTCATCATTTTGTTGACAATGCAATGAAGATTTAAAACAAGGGATAGACTTGCTTGATTTGGATGTGGTGGGTCTGTTTCCAACTTACTATGTAAGATTGATGCTGAGTCTCATGCCCACTTGTTTTTTGCTTGTCCTATTAGTCTGTGGATTTGGTGGGCGATTCAGGATTGGTTGGAAAACAAGATTTCAGGCCTTTCCTTATGGCACTGTGTACAATAGCTTGGAAGGAGGAAGCTCTCAAAGTTCCAACTTCATGTGTGTTTTGGTGCGGTTTAGGCAATAGTTTATGTCATTTGGTCTATTATAAATAATGTTTTTTTTTGGAAAATGATTGTGATATTTATTATGCTCATGTTGTAAACTTGTTTAGAGATCAAGTTATTCTTAGAATCAATAGTTTGCTTCCTAGGAAAATTGCTAGGAGAGATGTGGAGTGATAGCCACTTTGTATTAGTTGTTATTTTTTGAGCAAGTGAGGTCAACCTAGTTGGTTTGACTTTTTGCTCTTAGGTTGGTAGACGGTTGTTGGTTCTACTGATAAAAAAATTGTTCCTACACATACCCTTGAGGTGGGTCTCAAGAATACGAAGTTACATAAATGCCCTTAATGCCATAGGGTACTTGCATAGCCTTACATGCACAACCATCCAAAAGGAAACAAATCCTAATTCCTCAAAAGTACATTTCGTTGTCCCACATAGGGAAACAAAGTTCTTACAAAAGTCCCACTTTAAAGGAATAATCAATTTCCACTCATTTATTACCATATAAAAAGGATTAGAGAAATTTCCCCATGTACTCCTGAGGTTAGGCCTAATAGCTGATGTACCATGAGGTTTTTGATTTAACTCATGGACCCCTAAGGTTAAGGTATAATAGCTAGAATACCCTTACTAGTAATGGTCATGCATTTGACTAGACAAATCTTTAACTTTGAAATCCTTCCTACTGTTTGCTAACTTAAGCATCGGAGGAACTTTCTCGTGTTAACCTCTGGGTTAGAAAATCTTGCTATTTTTGCAGGCTATATGGAAGGAGAATAAGAGCCCATTTCAAGGGACCAAAAAACAAATAGTCTGGTCAGATCTTCAATTGTCATCCGATCCCTATTTTTCTTTTTTTACTTAGTGTAATTCTTTACACATGAACAGATTAGCGCCGTTTGTGGGGACGGTAGCACAATGCCATGGTTAGCGCGAGATATGGTGCTCACAACAACGCTCTTACTGCTAGTCAGCCAGGTAGAGGTGGCTAGCCACTTGGAAAATTCTAGGAGGGGGATACGACTACAATGACCCCTCGGGAGGGAACCGTTGAGGAGATCTTAGTTGGGAGGCCTAACTGCCCCCTCTCCCATTCGGTACCCAGTCACTCGGCTAGAGCTCAGTACTCTCATCGAGCAAGTGAGTGTCAAAGTCTCAATTCTAAGACCTTTCGCATGCTTGTTTAGAGACTTGACTTTTTTGTTAATTTGCATGTAATATTGATTAACAACTACTGACTTGAATGAAAATACAATTAGGCACAACTTTCAATTCTTATGAGTGCTTATTGCTGCCCTCATCATATTATGTTTTAAAAAAGACTATGTTCTATGTCTCATGCCTCTAAGACAAACCAGGGCGAATACGATAGGTTCAAACGTGTTCATGAACCTACCCATTTTTCGGAAAAAATCACTCGATTTTTTTTAATAAAATGAAACTTAAAGAGATTATATCCATATCTAGTCATATTTAAGCAAGATGTGTGCATGGCTCAGTTGGTTCATCTACTTGTACACACGGCGCATCATTTCTTTCTGCCAGTCTGGGTGTCGATTCCCATTCATCCTTTTTGCATATTTCTTTGGTGGTTTTCCTTTCATTTATTGAATTTTTTTGGGTTTTTCCTATCATTTATTGAATATTTTTTGGGTTTTTTGCTTTTCATTTATTTATTTTCCCTCTAAGCTCCTCTTCTTCTTCTATTTTCAACTACCAGTTCATGTAAATTTTCCTACTAAAGTTGCTATATATATGACATGTTGGATCTTAATTGATCTATCTAAATATGTACATTATTAATATTCAACTATATTATAATTTTTTTACAAATATGCAATTATAGATTATAAGGATTTAGCATTATCACAAGAAGCAAATGCAATGACATAAGACTCTAAAGGAGCGCTTAAACTCATCATTCAGCATCAAGGTCTTACTCTAATCTCTTGGTATAGAGATCAAACCACTACAAAAGATTGTCATCTCTGACAAAATTGCTAAGAACTTCTCCGATTCATTGGGGTTTTGCAATACAGAAAAAATCTCCAACACCAACTATCAATCAACTCAGCTACTGAGAATGAAGGGGCATTACTATCAAAGGAAGTCTTTACATAACACTCATCATAGGGAAACTGATTTCTTAATCCTTCACTAGACAGACTTAAGCTTTGCATTCAAACCTTAAAGTCAATTCATCTAAGTCCGGAGATCATCATCATAGAAGCCTTGAAACATGTCCCGGCAATTATCTTACTAAACTGTGATCAAGGCATCCTCCTTAAAAGGTCAGACAAGCTCACACTCCCAAGCATTTCAGAGTGCTTGATTGGGCAGCTCGCCAACACAAGATGTGATTGGCTACTTGTTGGTTATGTTGGGAACTCTCCTATATTCATGGGAAAAGTAAAAAAATAGTACGTTAATTGTTTCTAGGTTTCCTTTAGTAGAATCAGAATACAGATGTTAGTGATTGACATTGGGTCTGGTTATATTGTTAAGAACTGTAGTATACCAAAACTAGCACAGGTCATCTTCCATCTGTGACAACCATCAGCCATACTACATTGCCAAAACAAACCTGTATTTCATAATCGGACAATTAAACACATTGATGGATTATTGTCACTTTACAAGATATAAGATCATGGAAGGTTTGTTTCAACTAACCTAATCTCCAGGCAACCAAGCGCAACAGAGCGAGGAGGACGGGGGCACAAAAGATGGCCAGCACCGCAAGACAAGGAGCTAGCGACGGTCCAAACTGAGGGCGAGTGAACACCACCTCGAGGGTGAGAGGGAAAGGGAGTGAGATACGACGCCAACACAAGGACAAGAAGCCAGGCGGAGAGGGTAGGAAGAGGCGCGGATCAAGCTACGAGCTAGGTGAGCACGCAAGAGTATCGCACAGGCAGCGGGCGCACACACTATGCAAGGACAACGAAGCGGGAGTGGGGGGACACAGGAGGGAGAAGGCAGGAGAGGCATGGGGGAGCAGACAGGAGAAGGGAAAGGGGGGGGTCGGATTACAAGCAAAAGGGTGGCAAGAGAAAAGGGAGGCAGGCGGAAATGGCGAGGCAGAGACGCGGGGAACAAGAGATCAGGACAACACGAGAGGAGCGAGGGAGGCACAGGCGGAGCAAGCGGAACGAAAAAGCCCCAAACGGGGAGTGGCCTGAGGGGGGTGGAAGGGGTGGACGGGAGCAGCGGGGAAGGGTGGCGGGAGCACGAGCAGGCGGGCAATGCAGGCACGTGACCAGGCAAGTGCCAGTTGGACACGCGGAAACTGGAGCAGGCACCAAGGCGGAGGGAGGGGTAAAGTGCGAGTGAGGGTGGGTGAGAGGGAAACCGAAGCCAACCGGAAAAAGGCGGGGGGGAAGGGGAACCGAAACCAAACTAAAGGAGGAGGGAACCCAACCAAAACCAACCAAAGCAAGGGGGTGGGGGGGGAGTGTAAAAACGAAACCAAACCAGAGGGGGCGACGAATAGAAGAAAGCGATGGAAAGCAAAACCAAACAAACCGGGGGGCAGAGCAGGGGCAAAAACGGGAAAGGACAAGGTGTAAAACGGCAATAAAAAGGGGCCTGACGGGGCAAAGGTAAGAAAAAGGGGGATACAATAAAGGGAGGGCGACGAAGCAGAGCAGAGGAGCAGCAGGACACATTGCAGCGGCAATCGGCAACCAGAGATGAACCCAACACCAACAAACCAAACCGGAAACCAAGGGGGAAAAACGGGCAACAACCAACCATGTGGGAAAAAAAAACGAACCAAAGGAGAAGCGGGGGGGGAAGAGGTCGGGGGGGAGCCGAAGGAAGGACCGCGAGGGCGAGGCACGGGGTCGGGGGATAGAAGAAAGAAAAAGAAGAAGAACAAAAAAAGGGGAACAGGGACAGCGAAGGGGGCAGAAAAGGTGAGACTGCAGCAGGAGGCGGAAACGGGCAAGAGCAGGCCGCAGGGGAACGGGGGGCGAACACCGGCCAAACAGCGGGGGGCGCCAAGCACGAGGGGGGGGGGGGTCCGAGGAACGGGGGGGGGGAAAGGGTGACCGGGCGGGGGAGGGCCGTGTACCGGGATGGTGGGGGGGGGGGGGGGGGGGACGGCAAAGGGGGACGCCAGCGCGAGCTCGCGGCGCGAGACAGGGACGAAAGCAAGCCCCAGTGTGGACATGGGCGCGCCCAAAACTCCGAGCAAGGGGGGCCCAAGACGAGGCCAGGCCAGTAGGGCGGGGGGGAAAAAGGAGGGCCAACAAAAAAAGGTAAGGAGGACCGAGTGGCAGAAGGGGGGGCCGGGTCGGGAAAGGCGGGGCCAGCCCAAAAATACGCGGAGTGCGGGGGAGCAGGTGCCCGGGGCGACAAGGAGAGAGTTGACAAGGAGGATGTGGCCGCAGAAAAAGGGAAGGGGCAAGAAAGATGAAGCTCACGACGGGGGGGGATCAGGTCCTGGAGAGGAGCGGAGGGACAAGACAAGGGGTAAGCCTCGGGGAAAGGGAAAAGAGGAGAACAGAAGGGGGGGACAGTCGGGAGAAAAGAAACGGAACATGCGACAAGGGGGAAGGAAGACAGGAGCGAAAAAAGCGGACAGTGCAGGGGGAGGAGGGGGAGCGATTGGCGAAAAAGGACAGGACGGGAATTCCGGAACGAATGAGGGAGGAGGAAGAATCACAAAAAACCCCCCCCCCCCAAACGGAGTAGGAAAAGGACGGGCAGCAGAGGGCAGGAGAAGCAGGCAGGGGCCAAGACGCGGGAGAGGGACGCCGGCGCCGGGAGAGGCACGTGGCAACCAACGGAGCAAGACGAGGCGCCAAGCCACGAGAGTCAGGGAGCGAGGAAAGGGGAAAGAGGCGAACCGAAGCGGAGGGGCGGGGGCATAGGAGGTGCGGTATCACACCAATTTTGAAATCGGAGGAATGACGTGGTGTGAGCGTGGAGGTCGCGGAGGGAGCTGAGGAAGGCGGCGGGGAGCAGCAGGGAAACCAGGCGGAAGGGAAAGGGTAGGGCAACGAAAGAAAGGCGGAAGGAAGAGGGGGGGAGAAGGGGGGAAGAGGAAAGAAGGAAGGAAAAGAGGAAAAGGAGGAGACGGGGCAAGAATGAGGGGAAGAGAAAGGGACAAGATGGGGAGGAAAAGAGGGGGCGGCAGGGGAAAGAGAAAAGGAGGGGGGCAGAGGGGAAGAAAAATAGGGGACGCGGAGAAAGGGGGGACACGCAGGGGAAGACAAAGAAGGGAAGGGGGAAAGGAAAGAAGAGGGGCGAAGGGGGACGGGGGACCAAAGGGAGGGGAAAGCGGAACGAAGGAGGCGGGCGACGAAGGGGGCGGGGACGCCGCCCGGACAGAATGGAAGGCGAGGGGGCACAGGGGACGGGGGCGGCAGCACGGAGGGGAAGGGGAGGAGAGAAGAGGGGACGGGAAATAGAAACAGTGAAGGGAGAGCAACGGAGAGGAAAGGAGCAAGGGGGGGGGCCAGAACGACCTGAAGGAACACGGGAGGGCAAAGACGACCGACAGGAGAAAAAACCGGAGACATAACGACCGGAAAGGGCAGGGGGGGGGGACCACGACCGAGAGGGCAGGGCCGGGCGTGGACGGTGGGGGCCGGGCAGCAAAGGGCACGGGAGAGGCACGGAAGCTCAGGGTGGGCAGGGGCGTAGTGGCACTGCCGGGCCCTCCAGGGCGCGGGGAGGGCCAAGGAAGCGACGGAAAGGGGAGGGAGCGACAGTAAAGGGGAGTGGAAGGGGGAGACGGAAGGGGATGGCGGGGAGTGAAGGAAAAGCGAAAAGGGGCAAAAAAAAGACCACGGGCCAGCGCACGGACACTGAGGAGCGACCGGAAAAACCAAAGGCAACGCGAAAAAGAAACAAGAGGGGGAAAAACAAAAAGAAAGGAGAGGGAGGGAGGGCGAAGGGGGGAGGGAGGGGATCGAGGGGGCAAAAAAAGGGGGGAACAGAAGGGAGGGAGGGACAAAAAAACCGGAAAAGAGAAAGGGAAGGGAAACGAGGGAGAAAGAAAAAGAGGGAGAGGGGAGGGGCGGGAGGGAAGGGAAGGGGAAAAAGGCCAAAAAAAGAGAGAGAGAGAGGGGCAAGGGCCATGGTGAGGAAACCCAGGGACGACATAGAGAAGAGGGAACAAAAGACGACGTCCAAGGGGAGAGAGCGAGGCCAGGGGAGCCCAAAAAAAAGGCAGGAAAAAGGACAGAATGAAGGGAAGAAAAAGAGGAGAGGGGGAAGAGGAAAAGTGGAGAGGGGGAAAGCGGGCAAAGGGAAAGGAAAAGGGAGAGGGACGGGCGGGGCAAAGAGAGAGAAGAGGGAGGGAGGGAGACGAGAACGAAGGGGAAGGGAGGAGGGGGGGGGAGGGGGAAACGGGGAGCAGAGAGGAGGGCGCACGGAGAGGGAGAAGTGGAGTGAAGGAGGGTGAGACACCAGTGGCGCCCCCCGGGCCCGGAGCGGAAGGACGAGGGGGGCACGCGAGGCGGGCAGGCAAAAGGTGTGGAGGGGAGAGGTGAAGGGAGGACGCCGGAAGAGGAGAAGGCAGGGGCAAGGTAGAGGCCAAAGGGCGGAGGTGAGGGAAAGGGGGCAGGGAAAAAGAACGGGGCGAAAGAAGGGGAGGGCAGGCAGGGAAGGGCGTGGAGGCGGGAAGAGGAAAGAGGAAGGGGAGGAGTGGGCAAGGAGGAGGAAGGGAGGGAGAGGGGGGAGGGGAAAGGAAGGGCGGCAGCAACGGAAGGGGGGCGGGAGGAGCAGAAAGGGAGGGGAGGAAGGGGGAGGGGGGAGGGAGCGGAAGCAGGGGAGGGGAGGAGGGGACACCAGGGCGCCCCGGGCGGAAGAGGGAGACTAGCAGGGGGGGCACGCGCGGGGGGCAGACAGGAAGACGCGAGGGAGAGACCAAAGGAGGGAGCAAGAGGGGGCCCCCGAGAAAGGACAGGGGGGCCCGGAGGACAGAAAGAAAGGGGTAAAAAAGAGAAAGAAAGCAAGCGGACGCAAGGCAAAGGCCAAGGACAGGGCAAAGCAAGGAAAGACAAGGAAGAGAGACACGAAGAAGGAAGGAGGGGGAAAGAAGGGTAGAAGTAGGGAAACCACGATAGGAGGGGAGTGGGAGCAGGATAGTGGTGGAGACCATTATAGGAGAGATAGAGAGAAGGAATGGGAGACACGAGGATGGTGAAACTGGGAGGAGGAATGGTGGAGAATGAGAGGGTGGGAAAAAATGAAGGGGCACACGCCACGAGAGAAATTAGGAGAAGAAATAACATAGACAGGCACGCGGCAGGCGGAAACAGGGCCAGAAGAGACAGGCGGGGCGACAGGGCAAGAGGGCGGGGAGGGGGGAGGGGAAAGGATGCCAGAGGGCAAAACAGAGGGAAAGGGAGGAGAATGCTACGGGCAGAGCGGTGAGAGGGACAGGAGAAGGGGAGTGGGTAGGTGTGAAGGGATAGTACGTGGGGCTATTGTAAGGAGGGAAGTGACGAGGGACGAGGGTGTGTGATCGGAGGAAATACTTGACACGACCAGCGAGCAGGGCAGGACGGGGGTGAGTTTCCCGAAGAGGGCTAGGGGCAGTGGAGATGGGGGGTACTGATATGGGGGGCATGCGAGCAATAAGGCGGGGAACAAGAGGCAGAGAAGAGGACAAAAGGCGAGAAAGAGGAGGAGGGGCAAGGAAGGGCGGGAGAAGGGGGGAGGGGAGGGGAGGAAACAACAAGAAAGGCGCAAGAGGCGCCCAGGCAGGGGCGACGGAGAGGGAGTGCACGCAAGCGGGCCACAAAACGCGAGGGGACAGGCAGGAACACGAGACGGGGAAAAGGCAGGGGGAGGGAGCAGAACAGAACACGGCCGAACGGGAGGGAGGAAAAGGGAGAGCAGGGATCAGAGGAGGACAGGATGAAGACGCAGAGGGGGGGGGGGGGGGGGGGGGGGGGGGGGTGATGAGAGAGATGAAGAGAGAGATAGAACCGAGGACGGGGGGAGAAGGCGAAAAAAGGATAGAGCAAAAAACATAGAACAGGAAAAGGTGAGATTCGAAAAAATCGATAAGCAATGGAGGACGGGAGAAGGGGGGAGAGGGGTGGGGCAGGGTGAGAACGATGAGAACGGAAGGGAGAGAGGGTACACGGAGCGGGGGCAGACAGGAAGAGAGGGGGCACACGGGGGCGGAGGAACAAGGAAAAAAAAGAAGGAGAGGGACGACAGGGGAGAAAAAGGGGGGGGGGGGAGGGAGATGGAGATAGAAGAACGGGGAAGAGGGGTGAGAGCGGGGAGGGGAGTGGAGGAGGGGAACAAACCAGAAGAGAGAAGGAAGGGGAAAGGGCTCGATGAGGGCAAGGATCAGGGGGGCCAAAGGAGGAGGAAACACAGAGGGAGGGCGAAAGGCAGAGAGAAGACGGAGGAGAGAAGGCAGGGCCGAAGGTCAGGAGAAAGGAGTAGAGGAGGGAAAGGCAGGAGAGAGGGGGCAAGAGGGTAGGGGATAGGGGAGGAGGGACAGTGAGGGGAAAGGGAGGGGTGGGAGGGGGAGGGAGGTTTGCGAGGGGTGAGAGGGGGCTAAAAAGTTGAGAGGGAGGGATCGAAAGGAGAAGGGAACGGCACATGGTGCAACCGGGCGGCCCGGCCCAGAGACGCTCCGCCGAGAACGAAAAACGGGGAACAACGGGCGAGAGGTGTGGGATGGGAACAAAAAACGATGGGCAATTTAAGGGATCAACGGTGGCTCGCAGGGGGGAGGGGGAAAGACAAAGAGCGCAACCGACGAACGCACAAGAGCGGTAGGGGGGGTGCGTTTACCACGGCGGGGGGAATCACTGTTGACATCGATGAGCGGATCTTGCTGTATCCCACATTGTGTCTCTGTGATGTTGTTGTGTTACAGGGGAAAAAGGGGTCAGAATGAATTGTAGGAGGGTGCAGATAGGGGCGGGGCTGGGAAAGAAAGGAGGTAAGGTGGCAGGGCGGAGGTGTGGAGCGCCGGATGGGAAGGGGAAGGCATGAGGAGGAGTATGGGAGCAGGGGGAATGCCGGATTTAGAGTGAGAGAGGCTTCGGAGGGGGGAGGGAGTTGTAGAGGCAGAGAAATAAAATAGGGGTGTTTGTAAGAGAATGGGAATAAACGTTAGGAGTGGAGAGGTGAGAAGAACAAGTCGGACGAGGGAAGTCGGAAGGTGGACAGGTGCGGAAAGGTAGGGCGGACAAGGAGGGGGAAAGCAAAAGGGCAGGCCCAAAAAGGAAAAAAGCGAGGTTCATCATGCGGTAGAAAAAGGACGCCGGCCGGGTCGGGGACGGGATATACAAGGAAAGAGTGGACCGCGAAGAAAGATGGGCAAGGGGGTCAAGGATAAGGGGAACGGAGGTTAGGAAGTGGTGTGGATAGGAGAAGGGAGAGTGGATCCGACCAGAGATATTTGGGTGTGGGGTCGGCATCGAGGAAAAGGGAAAGATAATGGATAATGTAGGGAGCGGTAAGGGACGGTGCTTTGGGAAAAGAGTAATGATGGAGGCTGATTCTCGGGGGAGGGGGGACAAGTGAATAAAGCAAGTGGAAGGGTGAAGGGAAGGTGGGGGTTTAGCTATGATACGTATCCGGAGGTACCACCCCGGGGGTCAATAAGACGACCGATCTAGGAGAAAACCGGAGACAAGAACGACCGGAAAGTGGGCAGGGGGGGGGACCACGACCGGGGGCAGTGGCCGATGGCTGTGGGGACGGGTGGGGGGCGGGCAGCAAAAGGCATGGTGGCGGGGGGGGGGCTCAAGGGGGCGATGGGCCTGGCCCGGCCCAGCCAGGAGGGACGGAGAGAGTGGAGGGGAAGGTTAGGAAAGACAATGGGGGAGGAAGCCGAAGCACGCGCGCTGGCACAGAAAAACGAGGGAGGGGAAGAATAAGGGTAGGGTTGAAGAGGGGGTGGCCCCCCGTCTGGAATTAAGACCGGGAGACCCGGGAGGAATAGCGGAAACCGGGGAGGATTGAGGGCGAAACGAGCCGGATCGGTAGGAGGGAAGATGTAAAGGAAAAGCGCGGGGAGGAGGGTGACGGAAGGAGGGAAAAAAAGAAAGCAAGGAGAGGACTCCCAAAGGGATGGGTGAAACAGTGTTATGGATAGAGGGGGGAAGCAATGGTCTTGATGTTGTGACAAAAGACTAAAAGAGGGCAAGGGAGAGGAAGGGCAGGGGGCGCGAAGGAGCGAGAGGAGTGGCGAGGAGTCGATAGGAGGAAACATGTACAAGACAAGAGGGTACGAATGAGAGGGAAATGACAACGGGAGAGTGGGAATGCACTGCGGGTTTGGCACATGAAAAACGAGGGGATGAGAGAGAAGGGGGTGGGATGGTGGGTGCCTTTTGGGGGCTTTTTGGGGGCTACGTAAAAAGGCTGTAGGGGAATCCCGCAGCGGCGAGGAAAGAACGCACAAGGCGAAAGTTAAAAGATAATCCTGAAACAACCCAGGAGGGGATAAAACGGGCCAAGGCAAAGGAGAGCAAGGAAGAGGACAAATATGGAACGATTGAAGAGAGGGGATTGTAAAGGCATATAGAAATGTTAACTTAGTTACGCTTTCCAGTTATGATGAGAGTACGAGGAGGGGGCACGCGAGGCTATCGGGTCGTTTTTGCATAACAATTAGAATGAGGAAGAGATGAGTGGCGTGATTGGGGTGCGTGAAGAGA
>SNQN01002071.1:27474-55740 GCA_008642245.1 Bassia scoparia | reverse complement strand
TATAAAATTATGCACATTTACTTTTTTGGTGAAATAAATCTTGACCTTCCATTCAAAATCCAACCATCAAGATTGCTTCTCATACTTCTCATTTTAAGGGTTCTTCTCATTTGATCCTAAATCTATATATATGTATATATATATATATATATATATATATATATAACTATATAACATGTTAAGTCTTTGTTCATCTTTTAATTTGACTAATGTTGATATAATTTTTACGTTTTTATAGCGATGTAATTTTGATGTTGCTTGTCATTTTTTAAATTTTTTTTCGGAAAAAGGTGATCATATATGTGGTTGGATAAAGAAAATGACAAGTGGAAACAGTAGATCGATTTTATGATAGAATCACAATGTAAATAGTCGGTTAAACAAAACCATTAAATCTTGTTTTCCAAAAATTAATAAAAAAATTAAAGTAGAAACCATTGGGGAAAAAAATTAGGACAATGTTACATATCCCTTAAAGTTATGTATAAGACATTAATATACTTCATAAAATGATAAAATTTTATGAATTTATGACAAAATCACACACAAATCAATGTAATAATTGTTAGATTTTATCAAATATTACTATTTTTGGCTTCTTATTCATAGCCCTTAGGGCTACGTTTTACATTTTCCAAAAAATTACATTTTCCACCAATTGCAAGAAGTCAGAACGCGAAGCTTCCTCAATGGATGTGAGAGCAATCATCCAAAGAAGGAAAGAGCAAGCGGAGAATCAGGATGTTAGGAGAATTATTGAAAAGAAAAAGGCGGAGAAGCTTAAGCAAGCTACTCACGACGATGAGCACTCTTTGACAGGTTCCACTCCTCTATGTACTGATCCCTCACATTGTTCCCTCAGAACTCATGGAAATACACACCACTCAGCATGCTATCATATAGAGCGCCCTCAGAACTAGGGGTGCTTAACAGATCAGATCAAGTCAGGTTCGGGTCGACTATAAACGGGTTGGCGCACCCTAAACCCGAACCTGATCTGTTTAATAAACGAGTTCATTTTTGGAACCTGAACCTGATTTGTAATAGATCAGGTTGACCTGAACCTGATCTGTTATTGACCTGTCAATTAATTTTGCTTAAATAAAAAAAATTATATTTAGCTTTTTCTACACAATAATACAAGTCATTATATTGAGCTTTTTGCTTAAATAAAACAGAAAATAAAAAAAAAACAGATTATACACAAAATTAACACAATAATACAAGTCATTAAAAAACAGATTATAAACAATAATATAAATCATTTAAAAAACAGAAAATTGCCAAAATAAATATGAAAACAGTAGGCTTGTGAGGTCCTCTTGACGCCCTTGTTGCATCAACATTTCCATCCTTTTATGAATCATTCGCCTCCTCCTCTCTAGAATCAAGGTCTATTGGGTTAGGAGACATGTCTTGTTCCATCACTGTAAAAAAAAAGTGAAAAAAAGAACTACTCAACTACTTGACATTTGAACTATTTCACATCCGAAAAAAAACCAATACTTGACATTCGAACTACTCAAATACATCAGAAATTCAGAATAAAAAAATAAATCGAACTACATCATCATTGAAATTTAGAATATTTTTATTGTAACTTTGAATGCTCACTTTGACTGCTCACTTCTTTCGATTATACTAATAAGTTCATCAAGAAATTCAGAATAACTAAAAAAAATCGAACTCCATCATCATAGATTCATAGGAAGTCATAGAATGTCGAATGATTTGAGAAGAAAGATGATTTGAGAAGCGTCATACAAAAAAAAAACAATACTTGACATTCGAACTACATCAACGAATTCAGAATAATTAAGAAAAAAATCGAACAAAATTAAGATTGAACATACCTTAGTTGTAGATTGAACAAAATCGCAAATTCTGGAGAAGAAAGATGATTAAAGGAAGATGAAAATATGATTTGAGATGGTAAGAGAGATAAATTTCTGGAAAAAAACAAAGAGGAAAGGGAAACGGTTGTGACTCTGTGAGGACGTGTGAGGTGAGTGTAATAGAGAGAGAGAGAGAGAGAGATTAGGGCTACGGTTTCTTTGAGTTAGTTTTTAAGGTTTTTGGCTTTTAGCCTTTTTTGTTATTCTTTGGGCTGTTAATTCATATTTGGCCCAATAACAACATGAAAGGCTAAAACCATAAAAATAAATGGGTTAATTTGGGTCAGGTCAAGTCGGGTTGACCTAATCTGAAGTGACCCGTTTAATTATATGGGTTTAGGCGGGTTTTTTCGGGTTGAGAATTCCGACCTTAACCTAACCCGTTTAATTAAACAGTAAAATCAGGTCGACCCGTTTAATTAAATGGGTCAAAAATCCAAACCCAAACCCGCTTAGTTCAGGTAGGTTTCAGGTTCGGTAAACGGGTTGGGTCAGTAATTCCCAGCCCTACTCAGAACCAAGAACCAGAGGTTCGTTCCCACTGAAGTGGGGGTTATCACCGAAGCGGTGCTAACCAGGACCTAGGATGCGGGTACCCGTCTCAACGGACGGAGGGGAGGAAGCAAGGGCTCCCTCTTACCGATAAAAGTCCTTTTTCTGCTTCTATTCTAATGACGACTCAGCCCCAGAAAGTCAAGTTCCCCTCTATTGATACATATGATTGAACTACTGATCCAGACGATCATCTGGCCATGTACAAGCATCTCATGCTAACCACCCAGGCTGACGATACGACTTGGTGTAAATACTTCATGGTTACCCTTAAGGGGCTAGCCCAAAGTTGGTTTAGCGGCCTTCCAACAGGTTCCATCCATAACTTTAATGAATTGGCTATTCTTTTTACTCATCATTTCACGGCACATCGCAAAGAACAGAAAAGTAGCTTTCATTTGGGAAGGATTCAACAACGACCCAATGAAAGCTTGAGAAGCTATGTCAAACGCTTCAATAATGAGACTCTCCAGATCCCGGACTTACCAGACCGAGTGATCCTAGATAATTTCTATCGGGGATTGAATGAGGATAGTCCCTTCAAGTTTCAAATGGTAAGGCAAAGGGTAGGGGACTTAAACGAAATGATGAGGGAAGCTGAAGCATGGATTCATGCTGAAGAGGTTTGCACTGTCAAGAAGGCCAAAGAAAAGGTGACTCCTCCCTCCTCCAAGCATCAAAACAACCAGGTGCATCGCAGTGGTGGTCATGACAAAAAAGAGGTCTGGCACCTGGAATATAGAGGAAAAAGGAACGTCACAGAAAGGAACAACCAGGAAGAAGAAAAAATTCAATTACACATCTACGGTAGAATATACCAAGGATCTTTTCAAGTATACAAAGAAGTCAGCAAGGATGTAAACATTAAGGATCCTCCACCAATCAAAACTGAGTTGGACACAAGGGATAAGTTTAAGTATTGTCAATTCCATAAGGATGTTGGTCATGTTACAAGGAATTGTTTCAACCTTCAAAGAACCATGGATCGCCTAGCACATGAAGGGAAGGTGAAGAAGCATCTTATCAAGCGATTCTTGAAAAAACCCTCATCCAAATATGATGCCCCAAACATGGAGCATTCCGATTTAGGGATAGTTCACATGATATCTGGAGGGTTTGAAGCTGGAGGACCCACCGTGGAAGGTCAAAAAGAATATGCACACAAATTGCCCCAGGTAATGGCTCTTGAAAGCAAAGAGAAAGACAAGGAGATGTTCCTTGATGTTCTTATCTATGAGAAGGATCGCGGGGAGGTAAACACCCCTTATGACGACCCTCTCGTTGTAGAGATGAAGGTTGCAGATAAACGAGTCCGACGAATCCTCATTGACACTGGGAGCTCCTCCGATATCCTTAGCTTCGAATGCCTCAAAAGCTGAAGTACAATGATGATGATCTCGTCCCTTGTCACAATCCTATCATAGGATTTGGGGGGGGGGGGGGGTGATCGAACCAGCAATGGGAACTGTGATTCTTTCTCTACGAATGGGGAAGGAAGATAAGTGTAGGCACATGAAGGTTAAGTTCTTAGTGGTTCAGAACATGACGACCTACAATGTCATCCTTGGTCGACCTACCTTGAATGCTTCTAAGTCAATGGTAGTTACACACCTCATGTTGATGAAGTTCGTATGCAATGACGGCAAGGTGGGAACTATCTAMGGTGATCAGCAAGTCGCAAGAGAGTGTTATCTTACCACTGTCCGGCCACTTGCTGGGGGCAAGGATTAGGAGGTAGCAGAACCGTCAGGACAAAGAGTCCAGAAGAAAAGAAAGGCGGGTAAAGTGTTCATGGTGCACGGGGTCCACCAAGAAGCCAAGGCGATTCATGGATTGTTCGCTTCTATCTCTCGTCCTGAACCTGGAGGTCAGCAGGAAGAATTTGCCATCGACCCAACCTTACCAGAGAAGAAAGTTAAGGTTGGCGAAACGATGAGTGAGGAAATAGCACAAGGACTCAAAGATCTACTAAGGGAATACAAGGATGTCTTCGCCTTCTCCGTGGAAGAAATGCCAGGGTTGGATCCAAAAATCGCCCAACGTAGCTTAAATGTTGACCCCACAATGAAACCTGTCAAGCAGAAGAAGCGAAATTTGGGGCCAGTGCGAAGTAAGGCAGCTGATGAAGAGGTTAAGAAACTTCTCGATGCAGGATTCATTCATTCATGCCAATATCCAGAATGGGTGGCAAATGTGGTGTTGGTTCCTAAACCAAATGGGGCATGGAGAATGTGTGTAGATTATACCGATCTTCACAAAGCTTACCCTAAGGACAGTTTCCCACTTCCCAAGATTGACAAGCTGGTAGATTCTACGGCGGGGCATGAAGCCACGAGCTTTGTAAATGCTTATTTAGGATTCCATCAAATCCCTCTTAAGGAGGAAGACCAGGACAAGACAACCTTTGTCATTGACAATGGGTTGTATTGTTACATGGTAATGCCATTTGGCTTGAGGAATGCCCCTGCAACCTTCCAAAGATGTGTAAATACCATCTTCGCTAAACAGCTTGGAAGGAACGTAGAAGCTTACATTCATGATATAATCATTAAAAGCAAGAAGAAGGAGGATCATGTCAGAGATTTAAGGGAGACCTTCGGTACGCTGTGGCATTTCGAGATGAAGCTAAATCTAAGTGTGTGTTTGGGGTCACATCTGGAAAGTTTTTGGGATTTTTGGTAGATGAATGTGGTATTGAAGCAAATCCTAACAAGGTAAAGGCTGTTCTTGATATGCAATCACCGAGGAACGTCAAAGAGGTGCAAAGGTTGATAGGGTGCCTGGCGGCGTTAGGAAGATTTCTTTCTAAGTCGGGAGACAAAAGTTAGTATTTCTTTAGAGCCATCAAGAAGAGTGCTAAATTCGAATGGAGTGAGGAAGCCGAAGCGGCCTTCCTAAAACTTCAGGATCATCTTCACTCTCTTCCTAGACTAGTGAGTCCCATGAAAGAAGAAATGCTATGCATGTACCTCTTGGTGTTGGAAAATACGGTCTCAATAGTGTTGGTAGCTGAAAGAGAGGGCACCCAATTTCCAATCTATTTTTTGAGCCATGTCCTATAAGGGGCGGAGATGCGCTATGCTACCGCCGAAAAATTTGGCTTGGCTCTCATGATGGCCAGCAAGAAACTTTGCCCATACTTTACAGCTCACAAGATCGTGGTTTACACAGAACAACCTATCAAACAACCGTTGACCAAGTTGGAATCCTCAGGAAGAATGTTAAAATGGGCAATCGRTTTGAATGGTTTCAATCTGGAGTTTGAGCCGAGGAAAGCCATTAAGGGTTAGGCTTTGGCGGATTTCATTGTAGAATTGACTAGACTTTGTTTGTGGATGGGTCCTCCACCCAAAATGGCTGTGGGGTAGGGATCTTGTTCAAGTCCCCTGAAGGAGACACTTTTGAATACGCCATGAGATTCAAGTTTCAGACATCGAACAATGAAGCAGAGTACGAAGCCTTAGTGGCCTGAATTCGGATGTGCAAGGCGGCTGGGGCAAAGAAAATAGATGTCGTGTCTGATTCTCAACTTATTGTCAGCCAAGTGAACGGGGAGTATGAAGCGAGGGATGAAAACATGATCCGGCATCTAGAGATAGTGAAGAAGGAAGTTGAAGGACTAAATCAATTCCACTTGGTGCAAGTCTCGAGATCGGAAAATAATCAAGAGGATGCCCTATCTAAGTTGGCTTCGGCAACAAGAGATTTTCCAAGATCTGTCCTCTAGGAAGTGAAGAATCGGAGGAGTGTCAACYAACTAGAGGAGATTCATTTCATCGATCGTGGAAGCACTTGGATGGATGAAAATGTCAAATACAAGCTGACTGGTATTCTTCCACTCGACCTCCAAAAGGCCAAGTATGTGAAAGCACGAGACTCTTGGTTTTTCTATTGGAATGGTCAACTATATAAGGAGTCTTTCTCCCATCCTCTTCTCAAACGCATCACACTCGAGAAAGGGGCAGGAGTGCTGGATGATATACACTAAGGACAATGTCGCTCTCACATTGGGGTAAATTAGCATAAAAAAACCTTCGCACTGGATATTACTGGCCCTCGTTAAGTAAGGATGCCATGGAACATGTAAAGAAGTGTCCGAAGTGTCAGATTCATGGGAATCTTTATCAAAGGCCAGCAAATCTCTTATCCCCAATATTGTCACCGCTACCTTTCGCCAAGTGAGGTGTGGACATCTTGGGACCTTTTCCCCAAGCTCCGGGGCAAAAGAAATTCCTGATTGTTGCGGTGGATTATTTCACTAAATGGGTTAAAGCGGAACCAATGAGGAATATAAAAACTCTGATGTGAAGGGTTTTCTTTGGAAAAATATCATCACCAGGTTTGGATTGCCATAATCCATAGTGTTTGACAATGGCCCACAGTTTGACTCCAACGTTCTTACAAATTGGTTATCAGACCAGGGAATAAGTGCACATTTTGCGTCGGTAGCCCATCCCCAGGCAAATGGGCAGGTCGAATCGTTCACAAAGATCATCTGCAATGGAATAAAGAAAAAATTGGACGGTCCCAAAGGATTATGGATTTAAGAGCTCTATAACGTATTGTGGTCCATCAGGACCACTATAAAGAATTTAACGGGAGAGACCCCTTTTACCAGAGGTAAGGGGCAACGCACTTCTGCGCCCATCACTAGGTTTGGATTGCCACAATCCATAGTCTATGGAACAGATGTTGTGCTCCCTATCGAGATGTATGAACCAACATTGCGAGTAATGTTGTATACAGAAGAAGGAAATTGGGAAGCAATAAAGCACAATCTCGACTTGATACTAGAGGTAAGGGGCAACGCACTTCTGCGCCAACATATTTACAAGCTGCGGATGGCTAGAGATTATAACAAGAGGGTGAGTCACAAACTGATCCAGCTAGGAGATCTTGCATTGAGAAAGATGGAGTCTATGGGTCGAGCCAAAGAGGAGGGCAAGCTAACCCCAAATTGGGAAGGTCCTTATAAGATCTATGAGGTTCTCCGTGATGGAGCTTACAAGCTTGAAGACGGGAACGATCATCGATTAACCCATCCATGGAATGTAGATATTTTGAAAAAATATTATGCCTAGGCTGCTAATGCTAATGTAAGCACATTAGCATAAACTGGCCAAGCGGCCTTGTAATTTTTTGAAGTAAGATTGAATGTAAGCCTTCAATACTTTTAACTTCAAGATATTGTGTGAATGTTCAAATAGGGACAAATTCCCTGCTTAGAGCAAGTGGGCTACTCAAAGTGAGGGCATGATCTTATCGATTTCAAAAGTTAAGTTAATTCACCTAGTAAATAATAAGGCTTACAGAAAATAAAATCTAAACTGAATTAACTAAGTGTATGAACCTACGAAGGGCAGGCATTTTTGAACCTACGAAGGGCAGGCCTCTTTGAACCTGCGGAGGACAGGCAGTTTTGAACCTGTGAAGGACATGTATCTTTGAACTTGCGAAGGGCAGGTGTCGCTTATTGGAAAGGTTTACTAAATCCCCAAGTTTAAGGGCAATCATTTTGATTGATTGACTTAACACCCCTATTAGGTTTCAAGTCAATCAATTCTTTAAATCTATGAACTTGGTGATTTCGTGTTAAAAATACATGAGCGAGAATTTATAGGATTGTGCGAATGTACACTATAGTGTATATACCTATTTTTCTTCGCATTATTACCACGGAGATCAAAGGGAAGGTACGACCATACACCCCAGTATATTCACATATTTTTCTTCGCAAGAGTACAAGGGAACTGCGATGCTGCAAAGACTACGTAGTTATGTATCTCTTTGCAACTAATAAAATGTTGCAAAGATATACAGGGGCAAGTATGTACAAAGCAAAAAGATGCAATGCGATGCAAAAAAAAAGCAAGCAAAGCAGAAGTATAAGTACACAAGTGTAAACAAAGCAAATAGATAGTAGAAGATGGCAAATGCACCCAAATGTATGTTACAAAAAATGATGAATAGGTGGCGAAGCACCAGATAGTTAGATCACATTACAAATTCCCAAAAAAGATAGTGAATTTTACATGTGAAGAAAATTACACAAAAGCTAAAGGAAGGAAAGGCGAAGGTGCTACGCCTCATCACCGTCTTCAAACACGTAGACGAACGAAGGCGTGGGCTTTTCAGGTCGAGGAGAAGGTAATTTGTCGACGAGAGCGCACTCCTCGACAAAGTTGAGACGCTCTTCGAGAACTATACAAGGATAATCATACTTGATAGGCATGTATTCCCAGGCCTCCGCAACCAAAGCTCTCACCTCAGTAATGCCCTTCTCCTTCGCTTTGGTAACCTTCGTCTCCACCTCCTCTTGTAAGGAAGAGTACTCTGTTTGAAGATTGGTAAGGGCAGTGGCTGAGGTCAAAGCTACATCCTTCACTAAACGAATCTCTTCGTCATATTTGGCTTTAAGTTCATCCTCCAGCTTCGCCTGACGGGTTTTCATCTCCGCCTTCACCTTCGCAGCGACTGCTGCATCAAACCAGGCTTTCTCCTCCGCAACAGACTTTGCCTTCTCTTTCTGAAGACTTAGAAGCTCGTCCTTGACCTTCTTGTAGGCTCGAAGGGCTTGGGAATATCTTCGTTGAGTCTCAGCAAGCTAATTCTACAATCTCCATTTTGCTTCAAAGTTGTCAAGAGCGATGGTAGTAGTTTGCTGGGCAAGGTAGTCGCTGGCTTCTTGATACAACAACTCCTTGTACTTTGCCTCCCTCCGATAGTGACGGATTTCTTTTGCAAGTCCGTCGACTCTCACCATGGCCTCCGAAGAAGCAACGTATTATGAAAACCAAATAAAAGAGGCAATGAAATTTGACTAAGTATGGAAAACATTTTACCTCAGCCAAGCAGCAATTGATGGCTCTAGCATAACCTTCATCCAAGCCTCGCAGTGTGTCCAGATAGTCTGGTGGAGCACACTTCACCATCTCATTTATCATCTTCCTCTTGCAAGGAGCTGGGAAATTTTGCGAAGCTCGAAGGTATCGCTCATTGTAGGGCTTCGCCCCGCCTTAGGCAAGGGGCGTGACCTCAGCTTCAGTGTCATGGAGTTGAGCCATGGAATCCGCATGTGAATGCGTTGGGGTGTGTCATCGAATTGAGGGGATCGCCACCGTGCCTATATAGGTTATTCACGGACGCCCGAAACATTGGTGCCAAATTGACGCCCAACATTGTGCCAATTAATGCCCCACGTCCAATCAGGTAACCAGTCGTTGGGTATCGGGGACATGGTACGAATCAGATCTGTAACCAAATTGCCCGCATGTAGCCGGCTACTGGTTCATGAGTTCCATAGAATCAACAATTGAATTCAAAGAGCCTATTTGAATATTGAACACTTGAAAGCGCTTGTTACTAGTGGGTGCTAACTAAACAAACCAAGACTTCTACATGATAGGAGGTCCTGATTGTTAGTCAATGTTCAAATAAGTGCTTAGAAAACGGTCGTCCATGTATCTTACTTTAATGCTGCAGCGATAATCCGTTTTGTTAAACAACTATATACAAGTCGTAGAATTTGATAATACAGTACACATAACTATCCTACTAAGAAAAATCACAGGACAAGTTAGACACGTGCAAATCGTAACTTTCATTAAGTGTGTTTTCCTCTGACCTTTCACCCTATTATATTTCGCTCGTTGAATTCGAGATATCGCTATGCTTTTGCAGACTGTGATGAATATGTGATGGACTACTTCGACCTCCATTTTGTCTTCTTTGAGTTTCTTGAGAGGGTTGTTTTTTGAGTACAGTTTATATGAGGGGCGTTCCAAGCTGGTGAATAGTTTTACGAAGTTGAAGTTGCTTGATATGTGACGGGTGTGAATGTGCGTAATGAAGTCGTACAGGGCCCGAAACTGGAGCAAGGCAAAAATTCAGTATGGTTATTGTATTAGCAGAGCGCAACAACCTGAGCAACGGAAAAAACCCCTTGTGCGTGTTATACTACGCAGGCATTGAAATTGCGAGCGTGTTGAATTGTTGTTTCTTGCCACTGGATTCTTAGACAAAGCTTTTGACTTTTGAAAACTTTGACAATTGAACTTGATGGTTAACTGAATTTTGCCACAATGTAATGATTGTATTATACGAGCATGGTGCGTGTTAGCGGCATCACCTTATATCTGCTCTTATAGAGGCTACTTTGGGTTGCACGCTTTATCGCACATTAGTTATAGTGTACGCCTTCTCAAGTTTGAACTTGATTTTTTGGCCAAAATTTGTTTCTCCAATTTTGTTTGGTATCTTGATAATGGTATTATATTCTTGGAATGTTGATGTATTGAAACGAACATGCGACGAGTAACTAAAAGGCCGTTGCAATGATTTCTGTTTGTTCATGTAGAGAGTTGTGTATACAATGAATTGAGCCGAATATTGAAGCGCTTCAAATGGAGCGAGTACGGATAACGCTTCGATCCAAGGAGTCTGATTATGACTACGCGCCATTTCAGCGTAATATGCGAGCTACCGCTCAAATGGATTTGAAAGGAACTATAATTTTCGCAAAAAACCTCCGACTCATATATTTTTGATCCTTTCCGATTTATTCGAGTGGATCTTTCCTTTGAGTCGACCACTAGACACCCTTGACTCTCCAATGCCATTTTAGAGTATTTTCTAGTAGAATCTTATGTTTTCTCGTACTGTATATTTGCCATTTTGAATTTTCCTGTGTATAGATTTTCTGTATATTTATTCTATAGGTATTTTCTAGCACTTCGCGTATTTAGAAGCATTTGGGCAAAATATATCAGATCAATTCATTAGAAAAATTTAGAAAAATAATCATAATAAAAAATCTAGAAATCTATTGGTCGAGGATATAGAGCACGAAAAGCTTGACGCACATGATGGAAAAACAAAATCACCAGAGATCGCCGCGTTGCTGTTTGAACCTAGTCAAAATCAACAATATTTTGAGTGTATTTATCTGAAAAACGAAAAAAATCATGTTGCTTCGTAATTTGGACCTTGATTGCTCAATATTACGAAGTTATACGAGCCCTCATTAGTATATCTCCAACTTTTGTTGATTCAAGAAAAGCATCTTTTGCCGAGATCCAAAGCAAACGCAGACGGCTGTATATTTCACACGGATACTCACTTGAGGAGACACTGTGAGGAACTCTTCCTATATTTTATGTTAAACCTCATCCTCCGTCATTCATCCAATCAGCACCCCTCTACTCTGTATCACTTGTGACCATAACTCATTGCGCTATTGACAATACTTAGATCTACAAGCTTTCAATGGACTAGCAAAGAGGTTTGTTTCAGCCACGAATATGAATTTCCTGTCAGCTTTGGAGATCGCAGCACGTGGAGCTCTTGGATATGGTGCGAGACACCAGGGTCCTGAACCGTGTTGTTCATCAGTAAATATTATAATTTCGAAAAATCAATATTTCACGCGCACCGTTTTCCACATATAATCCATCGGTGGAAAAGGCTAAGGTTTGAGCGTGTAAATACCTCTCTTGTCATGTACTATGGCGATTCTAAGAGCGGACTAGCCATCTAGCTTCGTCTGCCGATCACACTTTTCGATCTCTCGTTTTCTCTATATCGCATTGTCAAGTATATCTAGGACGCTCCAAAGTTATGTCTGTCTGCATTGATTCTCCCATCTTATCAACGTGCTCGCCTTTGATGTGCGAACCTTTTGTTGTAGCCTAAGCCAGTAAAGCTTACACATCCACTTTATTATTCTTCTGGGGAGAACTGATTGTCATCGCCTTGACTATAATATATAAGGAATCTGGGGTTGTGAACGTGAATGTTCGTTAGGCCATAGCTATACCTTGGCTTAACTCTTTGTAGCCTTTTGACCTCTTCCTGGAATAGTGCTCCGCGGTGTATATAAAGCAAATCATAGTGAAACCTCTACTCTGGTTTGAATGACGATCGAAACCTTACATCTTGCGACAATGACAGCATAGTAGACATGAGCACTGACTAACAGGGTGCGATCCTAACCTTGGAACCTCGTGAAAACAGTCAAGAAAAAAGCTTTGTTGCTTGGAATTGTATTACGGCTCGACCATGTATAACCTGCGTGATTAAAGTAGAGCGCTAACCTTCCACATACTTTTCACACCATTAGGTGTGGAGACGCGCTTGTTTCGAGCCCTTGACGACGACTATTGCCAAGCTACATCCATACCCCTCGACTCTAGTTTATACTGCATCGCCGGGATCCTCCAAATAACCTACCACTTTCATGAAGCGTCTTTGTGTTCTTTTTTTGCTCACCATCTCTTCTTTTGTTTTCAGAAACAACCGCGGAAGCTTAGGGAACCTAACTAACAAGAAATTTTGCAGTTTTAAACTACCTGCACAACTGCTTCGCAAACTTGCCACAGGGGAATTGACGAAGCTACCATACCTCAGTATCCTCTACCTTCTCTCCAAGAATGAGCTAAAAGAAAGAGGAATTATTGCCAACAAAGCTTGAATTGGGTGCGAACTTGGAAATAGCACTTAATTAGTTGACGACCATGTGTAGGACTTGAGTCACGTTGCGCCATGAAACATAACGCTACCTTTTTTTGCGACGTTTAATGAGACTTGGACTCTGCCTTCATTATAAAAGGCCTTCGCATCAGCTATAATAAATAGTAGATCTCCAAGATTTTAGTTGTAGGAATACGATCTACATCAGAGATTCGTAGCTCTCTGGACTAACGACCTGTTGTATCAAATATTCACACCTTAAAATGGCCAAGGTAAAGATTGCTGAATCGAAATCTAGAATCTCGGATCTACTACTTATTTAGAGTGTTTGTGATATCGAGCGACTGACTCTACCGACTAAGAACTACGATGAGATGTGAGCAATGCGAAAATTGCGATAAATGATACCTATTGTGGCTTTCTAGGATGTGGACTCTTGAATGTGATATAAACATTGAAGCAGAGAAATGGATTGACATGATAAACTGGAATTGAGTGAGCGAACGCGTATTACGAGTTTTCGCAACCTTTATCTCGCGCACTGTTGAGGAACATAATGGTATTCGTGGCGAAAGGAGCACCAATTGCAAGGACTGAACATGATAAGAGAATGAATTTTTGTGGAATGATGTGGGGAGCACTAGAAAGGCATGGTAGTCGCTCTGAAAGATTATGCACGTCACCACCATAGATAGTTTGAAAACTCAATGAGAAAAGTAGACGAATCACTAAATGAGAAGAAAACTAGCCATAAGAGACATAGACATCATAGGACTGAAGCTCGAAATGATAAGTTCGCAGACGTGATTTCCCCCGATGTCTTTGGATAGCACATGAAAAATAGTAACAATTACTAAAGAGAAAAACTCATCCTCCATCAACATAATAGATTGCAACCTAGGAGTTACGTCCTATGGGTCCAGTTCGATTCTTCCTTTAAAAATTTGTAGTCTTGCGTCTCTCCAAAAGGTACCCAGCGTCACTAAGGGCAAAAGTAGCCATCATAGAAGTATTTTCAAAGCCATTCCTTCTCTTTATTTAAAAGCACATCTCACTGGCCCCAGACCGCTTTGTATACGTATCTGCGAGATCGAAAGGAACAACCAATAGTTACCTATAAGAAAAAGGAAAGCTACATAATACGACGTACATTACGCGAACTACAAAACTATTTGCAGCTACCTCTTCTTCCCTTTAAGTGCCCATCGAGGCCATACAGTATGCTGCGCCAGGGTGCAGAAAAAGCCATTTAGATCATCCTTGTATCGCATGAAAACTTATGAGAAGACGAGTAGCCACATACTTTGAATATAAATCATTAGTGGCTTCCATCACTGGACAGGTACCAACCGACCCTCTTTGATAGGAATAGAATGCTGTTCAGTTGTTTGCACCTCTTTCACATATGAAAGTGATTCCCAATTGATGAGAGCCTTACCGTATTGTATCCACCATACGGAGCACCACAGATCCTGTGAAAATATCTGTGTCTTAGCAGCGCTCCCGCGTCAGCGACAATGTAAGAAAAACCGCCCTTTCCACCCGCCTTACATTCTGTTGGGACGTCTTTGTCCCTCATACACACTCATGTGGTAACCTTCGCTAGGAACACACTCCTTACTTAGCATTGTCAGACGTTGGTTTGACTCCAGCTACGAATAAGAAAGCGGATACTCAGTCGCCCAGACTGTAACCCTCTAGCCTACTGAGTCTGACCTCACAGTGTGTCCGATTCGTCACTGAACAAAGTCGTACTCAGGGAGTCCTCCCATGCCCCTCGATCTTGCAAGAGGTTCTTACTATGTACATCCCGTCAGTATCCCACTAAATAGCTGCACCGCAGAAACTGTGATGTTTCGAAATTGGTGCGTTCAACTTCCTTCCAAATAGGGTTTAATACAATTGCCGACCAAAAAGACTATACTCCTATATAGCTCCCCAGTGGAGAAAATGTGGCTAGACAAAAAATATTCACACTAATGAACCCTCATGCTATACAAGGTGCCAAACATCGTGTACATGAAAGAGCGGTTCCCTCCAAGCGATTCATCCTCGCCCGTTCGAGCCTGTCGAGCTGCCAGTATCTCTCCTCTTCTCGGCCCACACTTCTTTCAGCGTATCCAATGATTCTAACGGTCGCAAGATCAGCTAAGACCTGGCCCGTCCTATCCCTTCCGGATCGAGTTAAAGACCGCGTATTGCTGCTGGCAGCTTTGTTCTCCGGCCAAGGTCTCTGATCTACCTCACTTCATCGAACCCACAACAAAATTCAGGTACGCTAATATGCAACAGAATTACAAATCATTCTTTAGTGCTATCTCAATTCGTTGCCATAAGTGTTCCTTTGATGGACGTACAGGATGAGATTTTGACTTGCAGCTCACAAAACCGTCTTTCGGCAGGCGGTTGTTACAAACATCCATAAGTCGAATAGCCTTCTGTCAAGAAGTCTGTTAAATCACCTAGAACGTTATTCCGAGAAGTCTGCTAAATCGCACTTCTAATATACTAATCCGAAAGTGGGAAAAATGACGACAGCTACCACAACCCGGTCCCTTTTCCAGACGCACCTTCCCCCTTATCCCGTCTATTAACATCAGTTCCATAGCCATAAAACCAGCACAAGCTCCAGCCCAACATCCTTGTGATCTCTCTGACATTGTAAAATTTCCAAAGACTTATCGCACCAGCGAACCTGAATCTTCCTGTCAGTTAGCTGGAAGTGTGCACTTGTGATATACTAGCGTCTAGCAACCGATCTTAGAATATAACGAGTAACATGTGGCAGTATACCTCCAGAGGCAATTCGCAAGAACCCCATTGGGACCCAGCGTTTACGCTCACGCATACAGTAAATCATCATGAGGAGTGGACCAACCATCGTCACCCCTCTTTCGATCAACGACCACCCCCGAAACCATCCTCGTTAACCTATCATCTATACGCACAGTCGGCGCCGCCGCACCAGCCCTCGAAGCATACCACTAGTCCCCGGATCCCCTTCTACATCTCAATCCCTACGCCCCTACGGTCCATTTGCAACACTGTCGCCGTTCAAACCCCTAACTTAATTATGTATCAGATACAGACATGTAAATCTACAGTACTAAACAATAAGAACTATCTACTGATAACTGTTGGAAAACTGTAGTTCCACCCCTGTATTATGTCAATCCCTTAGCTGCGTTAAGACAGTAGTGGCTACTGTCACGGGTCGGCCATTCTATAGAATGGCATGTGTTGGTATCCGACAGACTAATGTTGCCGCCGCACAATTGTTCGCTGCGCCCTTAGCTTAGAGCTCCTTCAAGGTCTACCGAAGACCTTGCGCACCAGTTTATCCCCCACTGCATCAGCCAGCTGTCCGAGTTATCTTCGACCACTATACGTGCGGCCACCGGCCCCCCCTGTACCTCACTCATTCCCCATACTTACATCAATTCCTCCTTACGCTGAGTATACACTCCGCCGTCCGAACTTCATCCATAACATCAATTAATCTAGCATCTGCCTTACGAACTCACCTGCCGTCGTACATCTCAAACACTAGACATTTAGAGAATGAGTGTGGACCCAGTATTCTTCGATGAAAGCACCCCCACGCCCGATGATGGAATTCATAATGAGAGAAATGCATGCTAACGGAGATAGTAGAACCACTATATCATAGAAATTCACTACCAGAAGATCTTTACTTCTCACTGCTGCAATTTCAATCTTCCCCAAGCCATCTACTCCAATATTATATACGCCGCTAAAAATTAGGATTTTATGAAGTCCTCTGAATATTACAATATATTCACCCCATAGATTTTTGGGCGACGAGAGAAAAGAAGAATAAGAGAAAATGATCAAAAAAAAAATTTAAAGCATACGAGTCACCCCACGATTACCCTCTTCGCCGCTACCTATCCCAAGGCACACCGCGACAACCATACTACGGCTTCAAGAGAATATCAGATTACATTTAGATGTTTTGCACGAAATTCCGACTACATCCCTCAGCTTCCTCTCCGCTGTCGCCCAAAAGTACAGCTATCTGCTTAAACATTATGAAAACTGTCATAAGATTAAAATGGTTATCTATACCACTGAATGACCGCAGTCATATGAAAGTTTATGACTACATCATATTGAACAAAGAATGACGAGAATTACATGTGGTCTCATACCATGCCTTAATTAATGTTACAATGATAGATCTTCATTAATTCATTCTCCATATCCAGTAGCACTTCAGCCCTGTAGTAGATTTCGAACAGCTTGATTATTAACATAGCAAATAAACTCAACCCAAAGAATCACCGAAAACCAAGCGCGAACTACATTAGCTCACGAGTAGAATAACCGCTTGAGCAAACGACTTGTCCGCGTACCACGCGCGAACTCGACCCGAAGCCCGATGTTCCCTAAAGTCTTCCATTATGCACACCCTTTATCAATCACCGTTTGCAAGACTCCATCAATGGCACTAGAAAACCGATCGCAGGCCAATCGGATCCCGATGTTCCCTCTCATCAAGACATTAGACATGTGTTGCGGATGGTCACCCGGCCACTCTATCCATTCACATAAAACCCGTCATTTATACCCAAGATAATGCAAGGGACGAAAAAAGTCTGCCTCCGAGGCAGGCACCTCACATAATACTTCCGAACCTTCCCGACACATTCAATGAAATGCAATCCAAATTTTCTCGAACAACACACCATGATACCTTCTCTTTTCGATAACCACAGCACCCTCTCTCCAAATTCCGCTGATAAAGTCCGCCGTTTACTCCAGAACTCTAAGGAATAATCCAGTACCATATGAGCCGCTTTTATCGGTTTTCCTTGGATATATGCCCATATTGAATACCTCTGATGCCCTGTAGGCAATATAGCGAATATCGTTGGAAATACATTCGAACTAGACTTGTTGATGTGTGTATCACGCATCTCGGATGGTATTAGCGGCGATCTGGCGTTCTATTACCTAGAAACATCACTGACATCGCTGCTTTCTGTATGGATCACTTGGCACAAGCAGTTTCTCCTAATGTCCTTATGAAAATGAGTTCTCTGCAAGCGAGCAACGCAGTAGAGAGAACCGATTCCGGCACATATGAGCAGCAAGGAGCATTTCATCCTAAAGTACTCTCCCACAAAACACTTCACTTCACTACTCGATCACCTCACTTATATGCAAAGACCACAATGCACTGGATCGTGAGACGATTACGACCGCGCATACCTCACCCCCACCGATCCTTGCAAGTTCCAACATGGCGAATACTTAGCTTCAGCCATACCGTTGTCCTCGACCGCGCATCAAACTCCAATAAACTGCCGCGTTGATGCAAGTTAGAAACACGAAACGCCACGTTAGATCGCACTCATCCAGGCCCTCGGTGACAATACCACTACTAAACGACGTAATCAACTGTTTTTTTGTTTGGTCACATCTTTGCCACATCCACTATCGTCCACTCGGACAAGTATCGCTTTCAGGCACTCCACCATACACCTTATGCACCTCCACATAATATCACGACCTCTCCCATATGATGGTCCGAGAACTTCCACCTAAATCTCTCATCTACAGCTTCATACCAGCGAATTAACTTTCTTTATACCCTCTGAGTTCAGACCTCTACCTACTCATATACTTCCACCATTCCATATTAAGACTTACTGTACATTCTCATTCTAATTCCCTCTCTCCTACATCTCAAATTGCCACTTAATATCACGTTCATCTATCCCATACCATTACCATCTCTTACTACTTGAACAGCATCGACTCCTGCAGGCGTACGATAATATCATTTGAACAACAGCAATCATTCATATCTCCTGCAAACGGTATGTAAAAGTGAGACTGGTTTCCATCCGGCTCACTACGCCCCGGGAGCAGCCACACTAGTCTCTATTCTCACCGAACTTATAAGTTAGCCAAAGCCACATCCATATCTGAGTGTCGCAACCTTATCAATGTGTGGCCAGTAATTCCCCTAGCCCTGCGATTGATATCAGCCACAATCGCAATCTTCCTACTACACGCTCATCGGTAACCATTTCATGATATGTCGGCCTACATAGACGGCACCAAAGCCTCATCCCTACCCCACTCCTGACCATTGAATATCCTCGCACTGAGGTTATCTTCAGTCCCAGTTCGAGCTGAAAGTGCACCTAGAACGATATCCGCTCACCCCCATTTAATCAATCACTATTCCATGCACCATGCAGATACTTACCTACATGCAGGCGCCTTTCGTCCCACTGCGACCCGCATATTCTGGGCGCTCAATCAAACATACCCTCTGTTTTTTCTTTCAAAAAAACAACTCGTGAGCTACCCCGAGCTAATGCACCTCGCCGAGAATTGATACGTATCTTAGAATATATCAACCCCAGTACTCCCTAAAAACTAACATAGTACGTTCTAATCTAATAACTATCCATAATAGCCTCATAGCGCTCGTTGCAGTACTACCTCACGGAACCGCGTGTCCGGTCCGACGATCCAAACCAGCCGCACCCCACCACGCAACATACTACCGCACTCCTCTCCTACTTACTCAGTCAAAGCTCAACCACCTAAAACAAATAAGTTTTTACTCTCATACCCACAATACTTAAGGCTAATAACCGTTCCGCGCCCACTGCCTTTCATCAAACTTGCACCAGCCACCAATCATTCTATGGATGCAGTATAGTTATACGAGATCTCGTGACCACGTAGTCTAAGAACTACACTATTCTGTTAACATAGTATCGTCAATCTCTATACGACACACGAACAGTCCAAACCCACGATAGCTCGAGCTTCACGTGCGATCGCGAAGGTAACTTATATATTTATAGTCTCGTAACCTCCGCGCTACCTCGTATACACCCATCGACAATCTCGTTTACAATCCACGGATACCAAATCCGCCAGTTAGTATCTCAGTATAAATCCAACGTAACTTGACGCTCCCATCGAATATTTCAATACGAGCTGATCTCACACTTCTATCTACTAACTATTTTACATCTACTTATCATAACACATCGAGTGGACCCTTTGAACCTTGCTTTATAGTCCTTTGATGCGTACAATTCGCATTAACCGACTCCACTCCGCTCTTTTCCCTTTACCAAACGACTCTCTAACAGCATTGCATATCTACTAGTTCCCTCAGAATATTCATCTGCACCATAATACCTCACTAAGCTTCGCAAATCTCAAAAACATCCCAGTACTCACTCAACACAACAAATTCTCAATATCCGCATATTCTTCCTTTCCACTCACACCCTACAACATATTTAATTATCCAACCATCAACTTCCATCATCGACTTCAATCATATCATAAGCTTTACTATTGCATAAACATTCATGTACTAACCTGAAAATAGTTTAATTTAGATAATTAATCCCTCATACTGTATATGCTAAATTTAAGACACTTTAATTACCACAGCTTTGATTCTCTATATCAATCATATAATTCCTATCTCTTATTACCCACACAAAAAAGAACGAGAAATAGCATACTATGAATCATAAATATCACAACTATTAAAAAAGATAATAATTTAACTCTTCATTCTTTTTAAACCCGCTTATGCACGCATTTTATGCACCTGTTATCTCACCACACCCTATAGTTCTCAACTCATTAACTTTATCAATAACATCATATATCCACCTTCGTCATCTTCCCCTTACCTCAAATTCTTCCTCTCAACTCTCCCCTATATTTAATTACTGGAACATACGATAAATAGTCGAAAAAATTTACTATAATATATAGCACCTTTCATTACTAAAGCAATCCAACACTATTCTTATTTTTTAACCTCTTCACCCAAACTACCTCCTACCCCCAATACTTCCACCTCCTATTAAAGTTGACTGTATATATAAATCATAGAAAACTCTCTATCATAATTAACATGATATATAATCCAAGAGTTTATATCTGCTTCCCCTTACAATCATCAACAGCTAAATATCTCCCACTTTACACATTGCAGAACCCTAATACTTCTAATTTTAGAATAGTTTTATTCCGGATCAATCTCCCAAAATTATTACTGAAAACCCGGCATTAATTCTCAACACTATCTTCCATAAGCCATATTTCAAATAGCTTCTCGCGAATACTCACATAGAATGAATCTCTCAATATCTTTTAGCAGCATTATTAAACTGCCATGCAATTCCATTACAAACATCCCGAGCATTCAAATGCAAACTTTTTCTGCGAATCATTCTATTGTACGATCCTGTCTCTATACTTGCTGTAACCAAACAGTATCATATACGCTTTCCTTAACAAGCTGAGTAATAACCGCAAACACACACACCTACTGTCACTTAAACGATCTTTACATCATCTTACAATTTGTCAATCTATGTATACCAAACTCCTAACGTATCAGTACGTTAATTATTGTAAGATTCCCACAATAATAACGTTTCTTTAATTTAATTTTCTGCGACAAAACTTAACATAGATTCACTAAATCTTCATACTAAACGCATCGGCATTACACCTCTACGCTAATCTCAAAGAAAAGCTGTATTTCATATCAATAGTTGAATACATACATAATTATACTAATTTTCTCCGACAAGAAAAAACCAATTCCAATTATAGCCGCATTGCCTACACTACCGTATGCGCTTTTTTGTCTATAACCAATCAAGAATTGGATAATCACTCTCCTTGCCACACATCCCATCTTCGATTCACCCTTGTTGTTCTGCTTTCTGAAGCAATTATACACGAATATATTAGTCGTTATTATCTAAATAGAATATATACTTTCTAAATTCTTACACTACAAACATTTATCCATTATCCTTCATAAATAATATGAACATTATTACTTTCCCCCCATTCATATTAAATCAAAAAGTTTGATCACTACCTAGCGTTACTCCAACAAATTCACTTAACATACCATTTATTCAACATTTTCCCCTAATCATACAAAATACACATTAATAAAAGTCAATCAACTCTTTTTTCAAGTAAGAATTCATTAATAACACTTCTATCTAATTAAAACAATATTTTTCATTAATCTCTCATCAATTCTAACAAGACCAAACAAAAATGAAAAGGAGGCGAGAGTCACACATTTGTACATATGCTACAATCCAGAAATAACTAAATAAGCTTTAACTTGTGTTCTAGAAAAACTATCTTGATACTTTAATTGTGTCCAACGGTTTTAAGAGATGTTTCTTCAACATAGACGAATTTTCTTTAAAGATAGCAACATTGGGAAAAAACTATTATTTATATCATGCCACTAACATGAAACTTCCATTCTAAATATTATTCAAGCGTGCCCAAACAACTAGGCACCGCCCACCTGACTCACACTTGAGGTAAATATACAACGCTGTCATCTACGACATGTCATCATAATTATACGTATACAATAATCTTACAATTGAAAACTTTCATTTCTTAAATATTCATATCTGTCTACTTGTCCCCATCGTAACTTTCATACTACTTATTTATTTTAACCTATATTAACTCATCGTATATCTATTTAAGATTCTAATGACATATACACATATAAATCAATAATAATAATATCAATAAAATATAATAAATAATAATAAATATAATAATAACAATAATAATAATAATAATAATATTAATTAATATAAATTACATAATATAACATTTTCATTTATAATGTATTAATTTCCATGATTAAGTACTATTGAAATACGTCCTCAATATACTCATAAGCATCATTGAAGAAACTGCACCGATAATATATGCATCACAATAAAGATATGTAGTAATATAGGAAAATTAAAATCATATATCACATTAACATAACAATCCACGTGAGAAAATATACATTTATCTCTATACTGGTTGATCTGCATGCCAGGAACCAATCCTGGCCATCGTGTCCTACATCCGCAATATTGGATCAAATCGAATCATACGTCCCAAACGCCTAGCTGATAAAACTTAATCTGCGACCGAAACAGTACACACAATACATATGTTTCACACACTTAAAATCAGTCTAGTAAATATTGATTATGTGTTGATGAGTGACAAGGTATAAATCTAATCTGTTGCAAGGATTTTCTAAGGATATTGCCTATACGAACTACCCTCCTAAAAACCTCCATCTTATGCACTACTTGGAACTGCTCTTCACCAATAAGCCTAACTCCCAACCAACTACGAAGATCGGTCACACTTACACTCTCTAACTTAAATTTTATCCCTGAACCCAACTTATAAGGAGCAAGCGTAGGGGAATAATTACCGAATGAGAATATTCTCCTTTTGTGTCACGCTTTAGCTACTTGGGGAAGTGATAGTAGAGGAAGGCAAGAAGAGTCCCAAGTTCGGAACATAGTGTGCGAAGTGAGAAAGATAACTTCCAATGCGGAAGTGGATTATCGGAGTGTTGTACACATTTACAGTGAGATCGTGTCTCGCCCACTCATCTCAACCCAAGCAGAAATATTTGATCAGCCGCCACGTGCTCTGTTGCGTACACAATGTTCCCATAGCGGCACACGATAAATAAATCTAAAACTTATTATGTTGCTTGCGATAATACTATCACTTATATACTATAGCAAGAGATAATCTAGCTGAAGCCGGAAGAGCAAGTACTTGAGCACTTATATAATTATCCTCCATGGTCATCATTTCAATATATCTTTTAAAGAGATATGGAGTATAAAAAAAATATCGTGTAATATTCAAAACTTAATTGCATATATTTTTTATTTGGTCAATCATTGTCATTGATTCACTATAATCAATAATCATTTTAAAACTTATCTATGTGACTGATAAACTTTAAAGGGACAAACATTTCAAATATAGTTAATAACCCAACAACCAGCATCTAGAAATTTTTTTTATAAGTATTAATTTTGAAACTCTTTACTCAATAAGATCATCCCGCATTAGTGACTAACTTTTTTCTGCTATTATTTAATAAAGATTTTTCGACCAACTCCTGCTGACAAAATCAATTATTTCATCCTCACCCTCTTTGCTGTGCACTTTTCCTTGCCTTTTTTATCCGTATCTTATCAAGGAGGCTTTTTCTCATAACATTATATATTGTATCAAAAATAGAGAATTATAATCATATGATAGTTCACAATAAATACGTATTTACAAAGAGTAAATTTGAATGATTCGTGCGAGACCCAGAGTACACACCCCCGGCCTCCCCGATACATCTCCCGTATGAAAAATTGAGACACTTTCATATGAAATTGCTCCAGGAAGCCTTCCTACCCCAAGTTTAAAGGGTAATTCCATTTGTGACAGCAAGAATAGTTTTTGCCTTTCAAGATATATTGCAGAATTCAACTGATTTACATTATACGTTCTATTAGTCTTCATTTCACACATATATACAGACTAAATTATTTTCAACCCAAGTTTAATATTGTTAGCTCCCAAAACTAAAACTAAATTTAAAGTAATTGATTTGCTCGATAATTATACAATCTTATGGAAATATATGATTAAATATAATTTTTTCAATTATATATAGTTCTTTGCTATACAAAGAATATCTCACCCTAGTAAGTGCTCGCTTTATAGATACATAATAATATCATTCAGTACAATTTGGGAATTTCTGGCCAGCGACCACGAACTTTATATGTTGTTACGATATTGATAACTTGTATCTGTTACATTAAAATCGCCGAAAAAATTTTATATTCAACTATGAAGATATTTCGCCGACACACTCCAAACTCAACAAAACTCTTGCCTTCACCAAAACTGATTGCAATCTTCAAGAATTATAAAATTTCAAGCATAATTAAGATTTATCCGAATAATTCATATTATGAAGATGATATTATGCCTCACTAACAATAATGAGATTACATACGTGAGACATCATTTCTTCAAACTTGTCAATAACTTATAAGTGTATCTTATACTTACTCGATAAGTAGGAAGTTTCCTTTTTAGAAACAAGAGGCCGTTCGCTAGTTCAAGGTCGACACAAAAAGCACAAAAATGAATCGTTTCATGGCTTCCTAGCACAAAATTTAACAAGATGTCTGATGTTCTATTAGAGAAAAGACATAAGATCCCCAATAGTAAATACAAAACAAATACCTCTTGGCAATATCTATTTAAAACATCTCCACATTAGCCTACAGACCATATGCACAACTCTTGCTCATCAAAAATTCACGCAATGTTTTTGCCATTTATGATGTTTTTTTTTCAATTTAGTAGAATGTTTGAAAACCATATATAGTCAATATGTGTTGAATAGTTAATAGATTATTTATCATATATATTAAATAGAACCATAATAATTTCTTATGATTTCTACATGACACACATCGTAACATTTACATTATCATGATATATTAGTAGCTGAGCAGCGGTATCTACATAGTACACAAATTGGAAATTTACTACTATCACGTTTTATATCATAAATATGAAAATTTTCCACAAAAAAATATAATACCACCAAAATAAATCAGAAGTCAAGGTACCTATCCAGACCAAATATAGTAACTTTCCGTTATTTATGCCACTGCAATCGGTTTATTAAACTGATGTCTTCTACATACCTAAAACTATCGAAACCACAAAATACACGAGAGCACAATACTTTACGATACTTACCTTCAGATTCTAACGAGATTAGTACCCCTCCCTTCAATTGTCACTCCCTCATATTTTCGTTACCCTAATATGTGAACCGACTCGGGCGCTGCATTATATATCATCTATCAAATTCTCAAACTTAATTTTATCGAATTTGCGACAAAACTGACTAATGGCGCCTTCTTGTGTATGATGATGCTATAACAAGTATTGATTCAAATCTATTTCGATCAATTGTCGTACTATTCCCTATTCTACCTACCCAATTTGAAGACACTTTTTGAGTGCCATGTCATCAGCGATTCGCCTTAAATTAATATTCTGCAATAGCCAAAAGCTAACGGGCTGTAAACAGATATCGCGAAACGCTAGAACGACGCTAAGAAGCGTAAGAATATTTTCGAAATCCCATGTCGTCTTTTGACATATACTTTTGCTTAAAACAATATAGAAAAATCATAGATACGACATTAGTAACTCATATTTAGTTACATATATATTGTAACGCAGACAACATCACTTACACATAGGCTAGATCAAATCAAATTAATATCTTAAATTTCTCGTGCATGAACTTTTCTTTGGACAATTTCAAGCAGATATTTTATTTTTGAAACAATCATTGAGAATGCTTGCACACTATATAAATCTAGTAAAGATGATACAGAAGGCAAATACATCTAAAATGTCTGAACACCGGCAGGAACTCACAATTGAGAAAAATTGATTAAATGAAAGAACTCATAGAAGGATGTACCTTCAGGAGAAATTACTCCCGAAAAGCCTTACTACACAGATCGGTGAAAGTTAATGAAATAGAAAATAATTAATATTACACTTAAAAATAAAGTATATTCTGCTTTATAACCCTCCATCTGTATGCTTCAGGCTTAACAATCTAACTCTTAGTTCGTGTCCCAATTGGGGATTATTAACTTACTCGATTTATGCTTACAACGTTTTCATTAATCAAACCAGTCGCGAATATTATACTTTTAATCGACTGACTATTCAATTGGAAAACACCTTTTTATTCTACTATGACAGACATAGACATTCAGAAAAATATATATATAGCCTCCGACATTAAATACTTACTTGTAAAACTAGAAATGTAAGATAGATCGCTGAACACATTTTTCCATTCACATTATACTTAGAACCGTATCACAATAGTAATCCATTCTATGACTAACAGTAATATCTTCGATGTTACTCTTATTCCAACACAAGTAACTCTACAAAATATTTTGAACATAAAGTCTCATCCGAACCATCGTGAAGATTCCAAAAGCTCTTTTTATTCGAATAAAATATTTTACAAAATATTCATTTACTCGACAAAGATGCACCGATTGTATAAAGAGCTAAAACTATTATTCACCAATTGGTTTTGTATTTAACCATATAATTCACAGTTAGTCTGTTCGCCTTTAACCCTACTCAAAACGGCTAAGTCAACATATCTCAATTATACTCCTACATGCACTTTATCCAGCAAGATAGACTTAATTCTAACTTCTAAACTAACTTCGTCCTCTCAACTTCTCTAAGAGTTCCTTGATTTTAATTCATTTTAAATCGATCTCTCCTCAGTCTTCTAAGGTTTATGCTCATCGAGTTGAATTCCGATTATGCAATCATAAAACCTACTTATGCATACCAACTTGTCTAGCATATTGGTCACTTCTCTCAAGTGACTAGTAACAACCCTTCAGCTGTTTAGCCAACTGCATTAAATCAAACCAAGTACCGTTCTTCAACTTATTCGTACTCACTCAAACACTAACGGGAGTCTAAACAGGTATCAGCACATCTAACGTCGTTTCATAAATCCGCCACAAACATGTACATAAATAACCGAAATTGCATCGAAATTTGAAAAGTTAGTTGAACATCGACATCTACACTATATATTGCAGCGCATTATATTTCGTAGTCAATATTAAGCGTCAATGGGAGGAGTAACACAGTAGACACAAGTATTTATGAAAAGATAACGTAAAGGACTAAGCTCGAGTTTGAAAACGCAAAGAGGCCACCGTTCACGTACAACGTTGTTACATTACATAAATCAAACTTTCTGAAAAAAATGCCTCAAAAATAAATAAAATTAAATAGTGGGTTGGGGATTCAAGATGAGAATTTTCAAGACAATGCCTAACATCTCAGTGTATTAAGATTCATGTTTTATACTGTGCGAATTTCGTTCTGATACCGGTATCACAATTTATTTTCCAAAATTCGACTTCTAATTCGATTTTTATAATTCAGAACAACGGAACTATTTTAAAATTCAGAAACCGAGACCGGATTCGAATCCAAGCATTTGAATTCGACCTATCCCCGTCTCTGATTGATACACATATACCATTAAAACTGAATACGACTGATCTTTATGATAATAAAATGAATTTAAATTCTAAAATTCAGTTTTTGATAGACAAACATACACACTAGACAATTATCATACTGCATACTACATATATATTCCTCAGTCGACAACATTCAGATGATAAAATAGTGACAGAATACGTATATCGCCAAAACCACATTTCTTCGGATGTAAAAAATAAGAGAGTAAAGCACGGACGCTCAGATAAAAGCAAGCTTTTTGCAATTACATGTCATCCTATTGACATCTATAATATTTCGTAGACCTATCTCTATTTCTATTCATAATGTTCTACTACATCACATCTAAAGTTCCAAAACA
>SNQN01002071.1:11798-27449 GCA_008642245.1 Bassia scoparia | reverse complement strand
AGGTGTCTACACTCATCCTCCTCTTCGATCCAAGTAGCACCGTTCTCTTTATCATTGGCCAAATCATTGGCTAGGTTAGGATTCTTCTTGGCGAAGTGTTGTTTCAGTCCACGATGAATGTCCCTGTCAGGCTTTGGCGTCGCAGCACGTGGAGCTCTTGGGAATGGTGGAGACACCAGAGGTGGAACGATGTTGTCATCGTCAATATTATAATTTCGAAAAATCAATATTTACGACGCTGTCCACATAATCATGGTGTGGGAAAAAGGTTTGCTGAAACTCTTCATTTTGGCGACTAGCAGCTTCGTCGCCATCACCTTCGATGTCCACGTATTCTGCATTGTCAGTATTAGGACGAAGGTAAGGATTCTGGTTGATAGTTTCTGTGTCATCGCCAATATTTATAGGATATCTGGTGGAATGAAGGGGAGTATCGTGGGAACTCTTAGACCTTCGCTCATAGGTGCTCGCGTAAGAAAATTGCTCATTAGGATCATCGGCGAAGGGCACCTCCCGAAGGGGAGAAACAGAAAGAGGCTTTTGTTGCTTTGATGAAGTCCCAGTATCCTGCGAAAAAGCCTTCCTCTTCGCACCAGCTTGGGACCCGCTGGTTCAGGACACGAGAGTTGCCAAAGCCCTCCCTGCATCGCCAGGATCGTCCGAATAAACCCTTACCACTTCTGGCGAAGCGTCTTTGGTGGTCTTTTTTGCTTCGACCATCTCTTCTTTTGATTTTCAAAACAACCGTCGAAGGTTTGGGGAGATCCTGAACTAACAAGAAATTTTTCTAAGTATTAGAGACATACCTGCACACTTGCTTCGCAAAATGGCCAAGGGAAGTTGCGAAGCTACACCTCAGTATCTCCTACACTTTCTCTTCGCCAAATGGCCAAAGAGAAATACGTACAAAAGTGTTGCGAATGAAAACCATAGTAAACACTGTGGTGTACGTTCGCAGGAACCCATGGTTCCAGTTATAAAAGCCTTCGCATCGAGCTATAAATAATAGCCCAAGGAAGTTGCGAAGGTACACTTCAGTGCACCCTGCACTTTTCCTTCACTAAATGGCCAAGGAAAGATGCGAACGAAACTAGAGTGAACACTATGGTGTACGTTCACAAGAACCCTAATGGATGCGAAGCCAATAATTATGCTGATTGGACAACATTGCGAACGGAACATAATAAAAGCATTGGAGTGCACGTTCGCAAGTTCCCCCTTCAAGAAATTCCCGAAGGAGGAAATTGCGAAGCAAAACCAGTGGGAGCACTGAAGTGCACGTTCGCAAGTCCCCCCACCAGATGTAAAAGCAAAAAGGAAAAATACTAAGGAGGAAACTGCAAAGGGAAATCAATGGAGACACTGAAGTATACGTTCGCAAGTTCCCCCTGTGCTTTGAAGAAAAAGTATCTAAGAAGACTCATCGCACGGTCTTTGTTCTTTTCCTTTAAAGTTTTGTATCTTGCCTCGGCAGCAAGAGCATCATAGTCTTTCAAAGCCATCTTGCCTTTTTTGAGGTCTGGCAAGCGTTTGTATACACCAACTGCGAAGAGAAAGGACAACCAGAGTTAGCTAAGAGAAAATCAATGGTTTCGAACTAAGAAAAATGCGAAGCTACCTCTTTCTTCCCTAGTSCCATCGAGTAGGGAGAAAGCCATTAAGAAGTCCTTCTCGARGAAGAACTCATAGAAAGGGAGCCAGTACTTTGGAATGAAATCCTTAGTTGCTCCATCACTAAGGACCACCGCCTTGGTGGTAAAGTGCTTCATTTGTTTCACCTCATTCTCTGAAAGGGTTCCCAATTCATGAGACTTAACCGAATTGGGAGTCCTAGTCCAAGCAGAGAATATCTTGTTAGCACCTTCCTCGGCGGTGCGAATGAAGAAAAAGTCCGTCTTCCAGACGTTGAATTTGTTGGGTTTGTCGAAGGCAGTCATGTAACCTTCGCGGTTTGCTAGCTGGTACCAGCCATAGAGGTACTTATTGTTCTTACTCAATGTGTGCATTCGCACAAAAACTCGAACTCAAGCGGAGTACCCTCCTTCTTTGCAAGTTGCGAAGTACCCCAAAATATGCACCCAAGAGTTGGGGGTCAATTGCGAAAGACCTATTCCATAGGCCTGGAGAAGATGGTAAAAGAATTTCCTAATGGAACCCTATGTCCAAGGTCAACAACATCCATGTAGATGGAAAAGGTCCCTTCAGGGGCGTCGATGATTCGGTCTCCCTTCTTAGGGATTATAAGTTCAATAGCAGGCCCTCGTATTCCAAGAAGGGCATTGTACTCAGCTTTGTTCGCGGCCAATTCTTGTATCCATCCTTCGCGAACCACAAAAGATTCAGGGCTAGGGTACTCACGAGTCCTTGTGGCTACAGGAGGTTTTGGAGGAGGATCTACAAAAACGTCCGCGGTTGAAACATCCAGATCGAATGCTTCGGGGATTATACCTTCGGGATCATCATCAACATGCGAAGTGGAAGGCCCTTCTCCAGCCATCTCCCTTTTGCGTCTAGTAATGCCTGGAACCCAGACAGTTTGTTTCACCCTTGGCATTGTAAATTCCTGCACAGGGAAGTAGCTGGAGTTGTGCACTTAGTGATTAATGGTTCGCAAGAATAAGATTGGAGAATCGAAGAACCCTGGGTCTCAACAGATCTTGGAGATGTTGGCCTGGGCTCTTCGAAGCCCCCAACATCTGACTTCTTTGGGCTCGACGAAGAAGACGAGGTTATTATTTATTACTTAATAAGAAAGAATGAAAAAATCAAAAAATTTGAAGGAAAACTATACCTTAACTGGCGAACCGAAGAAGTTCTGTTGAAGAGGTTTGCGAATGCCGATCTACGAAGTGAACAACTGCCAACTTCACCGAAAAATTCGAAGAAGAGAGAGAGGATCTGAAAGAGAATTCTAGAGAGAGAAGAGAGAGATATTAGAAATAAATGAATTCACTAACCTTTTCTCTCTCCTCTCCCCTCTCTATTTATAGGAAAAATTAGGATTTTGGGCCTTGAATTTGAATTTTCAAGCCCATTGATTTGGGCGGGAAAAAGAAGAGAAGAAAAGATAAAAAAAAAAGAAGAGTACGGGTCTGAGGGGCTTGGAGTTTGGGCCCAAAGGAGGGATTCATGCCCGATTGGATCGACCCACTTGCAGTTTTCCAATGCCATTCATTTCCCAAGAAATGGACTAGAAAATCGATGAGCCATGGATCCGATTCCCAAGAAATGTTGGATGACCCTATATCGAGACAAACATTATTTCCTAAGAAAAGGGCACGAAAATCGAGGAGCATCACAAATTCCAACCCCGACATCAAAGCTATCATCAAACCCTCCCAATCTAAGCGTATTGGAATCGTTTGAGGGGCAAATGATGTGGCACCAAAACACTATATGCCACGTGTCAATCTATGGTTCGGCATAAAAAGCCAACATGGAAAGGACCTCACGCGACGTGTCAAGAGCCAAGTGGCCTATCAACTGTACAAGTTCAACTGAAACAGATCAGGCGTCGTCAAACAAACTGCTTGAGCAAGTAGAATAGACGAAACGACGCTTGAGATGGTGACAAGTGTAACACATCCAAGCTCCCATGGGACAAGGCAAATGCCTATAAATACCCATGGGAGACCTCATTTTTACACACAATTTTCTTACTCTTGAGAGCATTTACTCATATTTAAGCAAGTATAGATGTTTCTCTCTCTAACTTCTCTCTACATTCAATTGCATTTATTATCAGTTTCCTCCTTCCTTTACTTACTTAGGCATCGGAGGGGAGATAATCTGAAAAGGATTATTCTCCTTCTTGCAGGTGCTAAGGTGCCCCGGGAGACTTGAAGAGCCAAGCCATCTCGAGATTCCAAGCCAAGGTCAGCTCCTTTGAAGTAGCGTTGACGGGAAGCCTCCACCCATCTCTAAACCTTGCAGCATAGGAAATCTTGTAGTTTGCCAAGCGACTTGCTACAACACGTTTTGTTTTCAAAAAAAAAAATCTAGCAATGAGAGATATGATAGGTATATCAAATGCTAAAATATACATAGTACTTAATATTAAATTAAGAAGTTTGATATTGGTAATGGGTGTCCCGAGGTGTTAGATAATGACTAAAGATATTTTCTTAAATGGTACTCGTTCCGTTACGTTTCAAATGTAACCATTGATATTATTTGTGAGAAGTAAAATATTCAAATATTGCATTTAAAACGTAACGTAGAGAGTATAAATTTTGGAACACATGTTAAAATCACGTGTTAATCAGTATAATCAATGTTTATATTCATTTAATATTTCTAATTTTAATTATCTTATATAACACCAGGTGACCCTTGTTAGCTTTTGCATAAGTTTGGTGGTAAATTGGTAACGTATCTATTCTTTCTTTACAAACTTTGTAAGATTGGATTATAGTTCCTAGAATTCTTTGCACCAAATTCATAAAAGTTGAAAATCTAATAACATATACTAAAACAATTCTCAATCCTTCATATTTTTCCTCTCATCCACACCTTATTTATTATTATATTATTATCTATATTTATTATTGCATAAAATTTATAAGAAAATATTTAATTAAGGTTAATAATTATACTTTGGATGCAAATTTAAACATTTATTAATTGTTATACATATATAATTCTATTTATTATCACAAATAAAACATTATTATGAAATAATCACATTTAAAAAAATAAGTTTTGATTTTTTTAAAGTTGAGCATTTGCTCGGGTATTATCTAGTCTATATAACTATACTAAAGCAATCATCACCTTTCTATTTTTCCCTCCTAAATTTTCCTCTCAACTCTCCTTATTTAATGATTGAATAAAATATGAAAAAATTTTATAATAACTATACTAAAGCAATCCCCACCTTTCTATTTTTTCCTCCCAAATATCCCTCCCAACTCCCCTTATTTAATGATTGAATAAAATATGAAAAAATAATAATAATGATTATAAGCTAATATATATGCTTTGGAAATATAAGGTTTAACTCCAAATTTTGAATACTTTAATTTTTAAGAATTATGTTTTAATTCGGGTAATCCAAAATTTATTATGAAATCGAGCATTTGATCTGAAACTATATAAGGATTTGAATTCAGGTTTCGATGAATATAAGAATGATTTGAATATTTAGAGCATTTAAACTGAGTATTTCATTAATACAGTCAATAGCAAGATTTTTTTGGAAAATATTCATATTGGTACGATTTGATTATTGTTAAACATTAAGCGGTTAGAAGTTGTAAAACAACAAACACCTCATTAAACGATTTTTAATTTGAAATTTGAACATTGTGTACGAAACTCACGAAGTACGTTATTTGGTTGTAAATTATAACGTTTTCTTTAATTTTTTTTTTGACAAAACGAACAATATAAATCGTATAACGCATGGGGCTAATCTAGTAATTCAAATAAAGGAACGTGTATTTCATTAATTAGTGTAAAGCATCAACATATTTTAACGAATTTTCATGACAAGAAAAAACAATTCCAATTAAGGTGTAACTACGTATGCTTTTGTTTTGTAAACAAGATCAAGAATTGATAAACATCCTACTCCCTTCGTTCCCTTTTGTTTGTTCTGTTTTCTTGAATAGAATTGATAAAATATTTGTCTTGTTTAGAATATTTTTCTATTTTTAACTACAAATTTATCCATATTTTTTCATAGATAAATGAACTACATTTATTACTTTCCCCCATCATATTAAATAAAAGTTTGATCACTACCTAGATTACTCCAAAAATTCACTTTACAATACACATTTATTACATTTTCTTATTATACAAAATAAATAAATAAAAGTCAATAACTCTCTTTTTCAAGTAAGAATTCTATTAAAATAACACCTTCTTCTAATTAAAAAATATTTTTTCTTAAATCTCTCATCAATTCTAAACAAGACAAACAAATAATGAAAACGGAGGGAGTACACTATAACAGTACACTAGGCGTACATATCCACAAATAACTAAATAAGGCTTTTTAATTTTTTCTAGAAAAACTTATTCTTGAACTTTTATTGTGTCCAAGGGCTTTTAGAAGATTTTTTCTTTCAAACATAGAGAGATTTRTTTTATAAGATAGGCAATACATTTGGAAAACATATATTATATCATGCCACCTCACATGAAAATCCATCTACAAATATTATTAAAAGGCGTGCCAAACAACGTAGGCACGCCACGTGGACTCCACTTGAGGTAAAATCATGACAAGTGTCAATCTACGACATGTCATCATTTAATTATATATACAATAATCTTATAATTAAACTTTTCAATTTCTTTAAAGTATTCATTATCTTCTACTTTTTTTCCCCTCTATCTTTTCATCTCCTTATTTTATTTTAACTATTTAACTCATTTATTCTATTTAAGATTCTAATGAATATACACACATCTATAATCAATAATAATAATAATAATAATAATAATAATAATAATAATAATAATAATAATAATAATAATAATAATAGTTAGAACATTTTTTCATTTATAATGTATAATTTTCATGATTAAAATATACTATTGAATACGTCCTCCATTTTACTTATTAACGCATCATTGAAGAAATGCACGATAATATATGCAATCAAATAATAATATGTAGAAGAGGAAAATAAACATAATCACATGAAATTACAAAATCCAGTGGAGAGATACATTATATTATTTTATAATGTTTGATGTGCCAGGGAAAATCCTTGGCCACGTGTCCTTCGAATATTGGATCAAATCGATCTACGTGGCAAACGCTACTGATAAAATTAATCTGGACCGAAACAGTACAAAAAACAGATGTTCCTACACTAAAACAGTAGTAAGGGATGATTTATGGTGTTGATGGGTGACAAGTGTCACACATCTAATGGTTGCAAGGGTTTTTAAGGAATTGCCTATAAATACCCCGAAAAACCTCATTTATTGCACACATTGGAAGCATTCAATACACCTAACTCCCAACCAACTTGAGAGGATCTGTCACTACTTTCACTCTCTAACTTAAATTTTTATTCCCTGAAACCCGTACTTACTTAAGCATCGTAGGGGAGATAATCCGAATAGAATTATTCTCCTTTGTGTAGGTGCTAGGCTACGTTGGAAGTGCTAGGAGCAAGGAAGGCAAGAGTCCAAGTTCGTACATTTGTCCAATAGAAGGTCAACTCTCCCGATGTAACATTGACAGGAAGCCTCCACCCCTCTCTCAACCCAAAAGCTAGAGAAATATTGTAGTCATGCCACGTCTTACTTGCTACAACAATGTTCATAGGGATAATAAATTAAAGTAAATTTACTTTGAGATCACATTATTCTAAATTGGGTAATAGTGTATGTATATTGCAAATTCTTTTAAAAAATTATGAGTATAAAAAAGAAATGATGTGTAACATATTTCAAACTTAATTGCATTATATTTTGATTTTGGCTCAATCATTTGTCTTGATTCACTACCTAATAAATATCATTTTTAAACTTAGGTCATGTGGATTGAGAAATTTAAAAGTAGTACAACATTCAATTATATTAATAACAACAACCAGCATAGAATATTTTTTTATAAGTATTAAGTTTGAAACTTTCTTCAAAATACTATAATATAACTTTTTTCATATTTAATAAAGTTTCGCAACTTGCTTGACAATCATAATTTCATTATACCGGTATTATATCGGTTCTTATACATTATTGCATGTATCAAAAATGGTGAAATCAATTAATAGGTAAAATAAATATATTTACAAAAGTAAAATTGAATTGTATGACCAGAGACAACCCCCGGGCCTGAATACTAGTTGGACTTGAAATGCATATGAAAGCATAAGCTTTCCCATACCCGATGTTTAGTATTCCATTGTGAAAAGGAGAGGTTCGTGATTAGGGATGAGATTCAAACTTGTGATTTTTGTGTCATATTGACTATGGTACCATATCAGTAGAGTATTTCAACCAAAAGTTTAATTTATTGTTTAGGCTCCAAACTAAGACACATAAATTTATAAAGTAATGATTGTGAGTAATTTTATTCAGTAATTTGTATTTTTTTAGTTTGTCTACCCGATTCACCCGAGCTTAGCTCCAACTACATTCAGATACAACCTGGGATGCACACCTAGTTTATGGTAGTTGAGTCTCCTAACAAGTGTTTCAACATACGGTGAGTCTCGAACTCAAAACCTTCCTTAAGCAACATCAACTTGCTTACAACTTAAGCTAACTCTTGTTGATTATTCAGTACATTGTAGGATGTATGCATAATTAATAATTACAACGTGAGTACCAACTACGAAGTAGTAGAATTCTTTTTAGAAAACTAGTGTAGCAAGGTCCAAACAAGGAATGGCCAAAATGTAGTCTAACAACATAAATGGGCTGATGTGTTATTTAGGAAACATGAAAGAGCCCAATTTATCAAATACCAAACCAAATACCTTTGGGCAAATTATTCTATAAAATCTCCCCTACCTAGCAATATACAAACCTCGCTAATATTTCACGCAATGTTTTGCTTTTGTTTTTTTTTTTTAATTATTATGCATATATATATATATATATATATATATATATTTAAAAAAAATAAATTCTTTGATTTCTGCTGCCCACTACATTATCATGTATATATGTGAGGGGGGTTCTATGTAGCAATATGGGGAGAGTTGTATATATGTTTTGATACATTTGAGTGTTCCACAAAGTTATGGTCCAAAAAGGTAAGTAGTCCAGAAATATATGCCGTTTATCATGGGTTTTGTTAAACTACGACTCTAATACTCTAAAAATCACCCAAAATACACAAGACATTTACTAACTTACCCTTGTTAACATTGTCACCCCTCTCTTTCATTGTCACTCCTCACTAATTTTTCGCCTATTAATGGACCCTCGGTGTATGATTTCAAACTTAACTTTAATTCGATTTGTGCAAAAGGGTGTGGTTTATGGATTTTGTCGCAACTTCTGGATTCAAATCTATTTCGAAATGTCGTACTTTTCCTATCGGCTATTCAATTTGAAGAGACACTTTTGGGTGTCTACAGTCGTATTTATAGGCATAGGCGTAAACAGGGGAAAGCAGGGGAGCGTAAAATATTTTCGAGAATCTTTGAATATTATTTTCTTAACAAATAATCCTAGAATATTCTAGAATTTAGTTATTTTAGAGAGCAAGATTACGCTTCTAGAACATTCCAAATTATTTCCAAATTTTCTAGTTTTCTTTTGGAATTTCAGAAATTATTTATTTTGAAAATCATTTTATAAAACACTATAAAAATCATAGAAAAATCAGAAAAATAATCTAAAAATCTGYCGAACTCAGAAATTTGAGAAAAATGTGATTAAAAGTGGAAAACTTAGAAATGACCTTCAGAAATTACTCTAAAAAATCCTATTACTAAAGATGGAAGGCTTAAAAATAGAAAATAATTAAATTAACTAAAAATAAATATATTCTGCCTTTTATTAGACCCTCAGTGTATGGTTTCAGGCTTAAATTTACTTTAGTTCGTGCCAATGGGTTTAATTTATGGATTTTGTTACAACTTTCATAATCAAACCAGTCGCGAAATATTATACTTTTCATCACTGACTATTCAATTTGGGAAAACACTTTAGGGTGTCTACAGTGAGCATATACGTTCAGAAAATTTATAGCCTAGGCTTGTAATTACTTAGGTTGTAAAGCCTAGAATATGTAAGATAACTGAACACATTTATTCTTTCATATTTTAGGAAAGTATCACAAGGTAGTATTCCATACTAGATAAAATAATATCTTGTGTTACCTTAATTCCAACACAAGTAATTACCAAATATTTTGAACATAAATCTTCATCGGACCATCGTGAAGTTTCCAAAATTCGTTTTAAGAAAATTTTACAAAAATATTTTTACCTCGACAAGATGACCCGAGTTGTAAAAACAGCTAAACTATTTTCCCAATTGGTTGTGTTAAACCCAATTGACAGCTGGTCTAGTTGCCTTTAACCCTACTCAAAAAGCCTTAAGTCAAAATCAATCATACTCATGCACTTATACAGCAAAAAGACTTATTCTAACTCTAGAACTAATCTTCATGTCCTTCAACTTCTCGAAGCTTTCCTTGATTTTTTCATTTAAAACTTGATCTTCTCTAGTCTTCCTTAAAGGAGCTTTCATGCTTCACGAGTTGGAATTCCTGTATGCCAATCATAGAAAACACTTTGCATATCCAACTTGTTAGCATAWTGTCACTTTCTTCAAGTGACTAGGAACAATTCCTTCAGCTGTTTAGACCAACTGCATTAATCAAACCAATGTACCTGTTCTTGCAACTATTCGTTATCACTCAAAACACTAAGGGAGTCAACAGGTATCGACATCTACGTCGGCAACAACATGTACATATACATTGGCATCAAATTTGAAATTATTGACATCGACATCTACATATATAATGGCAGCGCATTTGATTTCGTAGTCAATATAAGCCGTCAATGGTGAGGGAGTAACCATAGAGCACAAGTATATGAAAAGATATGTAAGAAAGTGATGTTTAAACTAATGAGGCTCATTTCGTACAACGTTTGTTACATGTGAAATAAACTTTTGAAAAAATGCAAAAATAAGATAAAATTAAAGTAGTGGGGTTGGGGATTTAAGATGAAGTATTTTTCAAGGACATCTACATTCCAGTGGTTATTAAGATCATTGTTTTTAGGACTGTGCAGAAATTTTCGATTCTGATACGGTATACAATTTTATTTTTCCAAAAATTCGGACTTCTAATTCGATTTTTTAAAATTCAGAAAATCGAATCGGATATCTGATTTTTAAATTCAGAAACCGGACCGGATTCGGAATACAATTCATTGAATTCGGACTATCCGGTTTTCTGGATTCGGATACACATATACTTACATATTCACTGAATTTGGATACACTGGATCTCTWTGTATGTATAAATGAATTAATTTCTAAATTTAGTTTTTGTGCAAACATACACATATACATTTACATACTCATACAACATAATAGTCRGTAGTAATTAGTGATAAGATAGGAAGAATACAGTTTAGAGCCAAAGTTGGAGTTCTTCGATGTAAAAATGAGAGGTAAAGAAGGAGGTCAGATAAAAGCAAGCTTTTTGCAATTAAGTCTGCTATTGCATCTATGAATTTGTTATCTCTATTTCTTTCATAATGTCTTACTTACATCACATTAAATTCCAACAATTTTCCATTTCACCGTTGTTGGGGTTACCAGTTCTTTGCTACACTGGATCTCTTCGTTTAAATCTCCACAACCGGATTCGGATATTCGGTTTTCTGATCCGGTTTTTTCGGATATCCGGAAATTCGGATATTCGGATTTATTCGGATCGGAATCGGATCTAAAAAATAGATTTCCGAAAATTCAGATATTCGGAAATTCGGATCGGATAATTTCCGGTATCCAGTTTTGAACAGCCCTAGTAGTAGAGTGTTGTGTGGCAGGAGTATATCGGTCAATGGGGTTACATTAGGTGTGTACTTGTGCAATTAGTTTTCATGCATTTAAGGGTAATTTAATTAGTTAATATTTTTAAAAGGGTATTTTTGTCATTTTAAATGATAAAATACCAATCTCGTATATGTAATGTGATGGTGTACATACTCGTGTGCATGTGCATCTTTTCAATTAAGTATTTTAATCCTAGATTATGTATTTGATAATTTAGCGATAGTATACGAATGAGTTTGAAGAGCAGTACGAATTACAATGGTAGAATGAAGATTTGAGGGGTACAACTTATAAGGAGTATATAAATATATCAATATACATGTAAATAAGGAACAAATGAGAAATGGTAAATAGAAGAGGGATTAATTTAAAGAATGAAAGATTAGATAAAATGGGAGTATAAAGAATGACAAAGTGGGAGCATTCCCTCTTTATTACAGAGTACATTTATATAAATAGTCAAGGTTGAATTAAAATTTATTTGACAACAAACTAAAAATTCTGAATACATTTGCAAAATAACGGGCAAATGATCATGGAACACATTCAAGAAACCTTGAATAATGCATGTAAAGAACCATTTATTAGCTTGATCATCATGGAAGTGGTATAGCTTGAAGTGGCTCCAACTTTTGCAATGCAAGTCCAAACTTTTGACAGGAGTAAATTTCTAGCACTTGTCGCATTTTTTGACGAATTGTCTAGCCTCCTCTACCATTGTTGGCTAGTAGTATTAGGATTGGAGCGCTTTGTGAGCTAGTGTGCGTCCACGTGGTGTTGTCCACATATTCCCAAATGAAGTAGTTCTCGTAAGATTTAGTCGGCATCCGTTGGACCGACACATTATAGTAGAGGGCTGGAGAAGGATTTTCTGATGAGCTCGCCGCACAAGATGATGAATCGTGAGGATATGTGTTTGATTTTTGCAGCTAAAGCTTTATCTTAAGGTATGGTACCTACTTGCTAGAAGAAGGTGATGGGGTCCATCCAACTGGGCTCTCGAGCCACATTRGTGCATTCGGAGACGATGTCGATYCTCTTCTGCTTGCGGACATTGAAGTATACAGAACGATCGAGGTTCGGCAAGTGTGAGCTAGCTATCTTCAATAATTGATCAACTTGTGTGTTTTTTATCCCTGGGAATCAGGTTGATCTCAAATTTCAAAAATTTCGAGATGACGCTTTGAACAATCGCCAAGTAGCGAATCACGTCTGCTTCTTTTGCTTCATATTCACCTTTCACTTAATTGACAACAAGCTGGGACTCTAGGAGCTGTCTCTTATACACATCTAGATGTGTATAAGAGACAGGATTAGGAGCATGTCATCAGTGACATTGTCTTCTCCCTCTACTGTCGTCGCCATTGTTAGGGTTTCCAAGCTTTAATTTTTAATTTTGTTTAGAATTTGAGGGTGAATGAGTGAGGATGAGTTTATGTAGCAGAAAGAGAAGAAATAGTAGGGTGAATGAGCAAGGCATCAATAAGGAAGAAGAAAGAAAGAAAGAAAGAAAGAAAGAAAGAAAGAAAGAAAGAAAGAAAGAAAGAAAGAAAGAAAGAAAAAAAGAAAACAGAAAAAAAGAAATAAAAAGGAGGGCATTACGGTCATTTCATGTTCTTGGGGAAGATTTTCGACTGAAAATAGATATATGTGGGTCCCACAATGAGATTTGGTGGTTTTGGTGCTCGGAAAACCACCATGGGTCGTGGTTGACAAACATTTGTTTAAAAGTGGGTAGTTGTTTTTTTAAAAAAAAAAGTGGGTAGTTGTTTTCAAAGTTTGACAAAAAATGGGTAGTTGTTGACAAATTTTCCTATATTTTAGATTGTAAAATTTGTGAAGGTTTCCAAAGGGTACTCAAGAGGGGGGTGAATTGAGTGTGAATTGAGTGCCTATTAAAATTTTCTACTGTGGACTGTTCTAGTTGAGTAGACCAGTTGGACTGGTCTCGCAGCAGAATAATTGTTGAACAGTGCGCAAACAGTATAAATCTATCTATATATATATATATCTATACTAAAGCAATCCCCACTAACCTAATTTTTCCCTTCCAAACCTTATTTAATTTCCCTCCCAAACTTATTAGTTTTTTTTTTGTTTTTTTTTGTTTTTTTACATTACATTTATTTCATGAGCAATTTCATAGATACACTTATTTCATTGTTGACATTTTCTAATCATATTGTGCAAATAATTTTTTAACATCATATTTTTAAAACTAAAAAATTAAATGAATTAGTTTATCATTTTTCAAATTGTAATTAATAATTTTGTTACTAAGTCGGTAAGACGTTGTTCTTTTAGGCTGAAGTAAACTAAACTAAATTGGAGTGAATTGAAGTTAGATAAAGTCAACTGAAGTTAGTTAAATTGAAGTGGGTCGAACTCAGTTGAATTGAACTGAATTGAGTTTGAGTAAACTGYACTAAGTTGAAGTGGCTGAAATAGAAGTGAGCTGAACTGAACAGAAGTTGGATGAAGGGAGCTGAATTAAAGAAATTGACTGAACTTATGTACCATAAAATTAAGCTCAAAAGAATAGTGTTTAACTCATATTGCATTTCTTAATTACAATTACTTAAATTGAAAATCCGAGCACTTGCTCGAGTATTATRTAGAAAAGCAATYATAATAAAGGCACACCAAATTTAACAAGGTTCGGCAACTTTGCTTACGTCCTCCTACTCTAGTCACTTMTATTATTAATTCTACTCTGAATAATCAAAGCAACTCTCACTCTCAAAGTATGTGAACTCACACACACAATGACACCCCACACTCAACCCCAGTGTGCTAATTTCGCACTTGAACTCACAAGCACTCGCAACTAAACTCACAATTGCTACCCAATCACCAACCCCTTCGTTGATTATTTAATACAATGTTGTTTCTCTCAATACTCACTCGATGAGTMACAAGAGTCTATAATCGCTCAATATTTGTGCACTCGTGTAAAGAACTCTAGCTTGCTTGATCTTAGACTTAAGGATTTTTCTTTCTCTCAAAAATAACTCTTTTAAGAATGTGGAGAGAAGTGAAACCGTGAGTATGTATTCTCTGAATATTTGTAGCCAAAGGCCTAGTAATTACTTGATATCAAAACCCTAAAACATGTAAGATACCCATACGAATATTCTTACATATTTTAGGAAAGTCACACACGATATTATTTCATACTTGACAAAATAATATCTCGTGTTCGATGCGTTCATCCACCCACCCCATACAAGTGAGTAAATAGTTTTTTTGATGGTCTAACAAACTTGCCATATGGATGGAAGTTATTCACGTTATTTTGCTTCCATCCGGCCAAATAGTTAAAACTTCTTTTTCTATTTTATTTTGGAAAAATGGAAACTAATAATCCCAACTTTTGGTGGTCTTCAATGATAATCCGACCTGAGCGTTATTACGGAATATACTTAAACTTTAACCCCTATCTTCAACCATTATACTAAATGACCTAAAACCCTATTAGCAGGTCATTCTACCCCTTTTTTCATTTTCCTTTTCTTTTTTCTCTTTGAACAATTTTTATTTTTAAATTTTATTTTTATTTTTTTCTTTTTCCTTCTCTTCCTTCGGGCTACCTTCTTTTCCTTTTTTTTTTTTTTCTTTTCCTTCTTCTTCCTTCCTCCCTCCTCTTTTTCTTGTTCCCCTACTTCCTCCTCCTCTACATCATCTCAATTCAATCTCTACTCTCAATTCAATACTTCAATCTTAATTCAATCACAAAAATCAAATTTTATTTATTTATCTTTCTTCTTTCTCTCCCTTCCTCTGTCTCTCTGTCCAGCCTCGCCGGAGCCGCGACCCGCCGCCTCCACCGCCCTCCTCCTTTTCTCTTCTCTCTCCCCTCGCCCAGCCAAAAGCGGCCACCGCCACTGCTCATTGTTGCTGCGTGTGCTGCTGTTGTTGCGGCGTCTGCTGCTGCTATTGTTGCTGCGTCGCTGCCACTGTTTGGCCGCGTGTGGCTGCCGTTGCGGTGTTGTTCCTGCCGCGCCACCGCCACCCTCCTCTCTCTCCTGGGTCGTCGTGCTGCTGCCCCTGCTTCTCCCTCCTTTGTCTTCTATTCCTTGTCCCCTCAAACGTGAGTAGCTTTAGTTCTAAACTTCTAATTCTATTATGCCTTAGTGTATTTGTAATGTACTTGTT
>SNQN01002070.1:65083-80474 GCA_008642245.1 Bassia scoparia | reverse complement strand
ATGGTTTGGGCAAATTCGGATCCTCTCTCTATTATGAGAAGCCCTCGCGAGGCCACGCTACATCCGCCAACCCTCCATTAGTTTCAGCTCAGTTGGCAGACATGTCCGAGCGCTTGGAGGAGTACGAGTGCGCTAGGGAGGAGATGGAGGAAAAGCAAAAGCTACAAGAAGAGTACCTCCAACAGATAAAGGCTTAGATGGATGCTATCATGAGGTGGTTTGGTGGTCCGTCTTCCTTTCCCGGAGGTCTAGAGGATGGGACAGACGTCTCAGGCGCTTCTGGAGCTTTAGTAGCGTCGTAGCAGTTGTTACTCAGATTTCGATCTGTTGTAGCGTATGTTTTTATTAACAAACAGTTATATTGTTACTTTTTGTGTATTACGAATACATTATATATATGTATTATAAAAATGATACTTTTAATATAAAAGTTGTTTATTCAATTCATTTTTAAATTAATTTCTATTTATTGTTTATTTTTAATATTTCGTTAGAGGCAATAATGTTGGACCAAAGCAAAAAAAAAAGCAAAAAACAAAATATATATATATCATGAGTTAACCAAATGCAGGTCGATCGGTATTACCGAACGATTCTACTGTAATACCCTCCAAAAAATGGAGGGAAGGGCTCTTCACCGACMGCAGGTCGGTCGGTAATACCGACCGACCAGCGGTCGGTGAAGAGCCCCTTCCCTTCATTTTTTTGGAATCCTTATTCGGTCGGTAAAGTAGTCGGTATTACCTCACCGACCGCAATTCGGTCGATGAAAAGGATTTTTCCGACGAAGGAAAATCCGACCAACGTCACCGAACGAAAATCGGTCGGTACAGGGTGTTACCGACCGATTTTCGGTCAGTGAAGACGGTCGGCCGAAATCGATTTTCTTGTTGTGCAAGGTACGTATATACATATTAAGTGACCGTATAAATGGTTCATGGACTGTATATACGGTTGTTATTTCGTACTCTTAATTTTAATTATATCTGTCTTCTTCAAAAACGTCTATAAATACATTCTCTCGGTGCTTAATCGAACATCAACGAAAATCAATAATTAATCAACGAATTCTCTCTTTCTTAGTACAATTCAAAGCTCTCAAAAATCTCTCACTCACACAAATAACTCACAAAAACACAAATCATTCATAACATTTAAGGTTTTCAAATCTGTCGCAACTTTCGGAGTATGTTTCTTTGCGAATCTATGTTCAAATTCTTAGGCTATTCAATCTATCTTTCTCATTATTAATTTTAMTTAATATACTTYCTTCGTTTTCTTTTCAAAGACAACTTTGGTTTTGACACGTATTTTAAGGAAGAGATTTGAGGGTGTAAACAAGCAAATTATGCAAAACAGTTTTAAGACTAGTAACATATAATCTCATTGTTGTTTGTGCTAAAATTATTTTACATAATTTGCTTGTTTTTACCTTTAAATCTCTTCCTTAAAAAGCGTGCTGAAAGCAAAATTGCCGTTAAAAAGAAAGTTTCCGGTCATAGTTCATAGTTACATTGAATAAGTCTAGACTTTTGTCAATTTTTTCTTGATTAGATGTAGTACTTTTTGAGTTGGTCTAGATTGATGATGAAGGGCCCGATCCAATTTAATTGGACAAAATTTTCCACGAGGATCTAAAGAATTTTCCGCAATGCTTTAGACCAAGTCTCCTTCCTTAATGTTTCGAGGTTTAACACCCTTGTTGAAATGCTCTGTGATTCGTTGTTGATACACATGCACATTATGCAAAGCGGAGAGAACATTTTTCATCTGACAATTTCAATTCATCATTTCTAGCAAGAACCAAATTGCGCTTCAGGAATTTTTACTTTCCAACAGCTCCATATGAGGAGGACTATGGTGTTTGATTTAAGTACTTATGAATCATTATCAGCGCATTCTTGTTCGCGGCTTCTACAGCTCATTGGTTTGTACGTCGATATGAGGAGGACCTATGGTGTTTGATTTAGTACTTATGAATCATATCAGCGCATTCCTTGTGAAATGAGTATCATTATCGCTAAATATTTCATGAGGCACTCCAAAGTGACGAAACGATATTTGTCTCAATGAACTTTGCACATGTTTAGCTTAAAGTGTTGCATAGGAAGCCCTTCAACCCAATTTGTGAAGTTATCGATGCTACTAGAATTCAATTCATGTCCACCTTAACCTAGGGGTGTGATTTTCCCCGATTATAACAATTCCCCAAGTTGAAAATGGCAAGGAGAGGTGAAAGTGTGTAGAGAAGTGATGGTGGCACATGTTGCAAGTTTGCGCGTTTTTGACATGTGTCACATATTTTGAAGATGTCATGGCCATTCCCTTTCATGGTTTACCTATAATAACCAAGGGTAATGATCTTTCATACCAACATCTTACCACTCATATAATGCCCCACATACGCCGGCAAGTACATTAAACATGATTGCTTTGGCGTCTTCTAGTGTGATGTAAAGCAAAAGCCGATCGTGATAMCCTTTCTTATGTAATTCTACTTCTTACAAAACATATTGAGTGGCCATATGTTTTAGGTATTTTTGAGCCTTTTTGGACGCATGGGGAGGGTATTCATTGTTTTGTAAAAGCCTTGAAATGTGTGAATACCAATGTTCGTTTTCATCACCTGTTGACGGACTTTTCTCTTCGTCATTTAGTGCATTGACATGCGTGAGAGCTTGTTGCCTTTCAATGACTAGGGGCATGTTTGTTAGCGAACTTGGCATTTTGAATCATGGAAGCCAAATAAGCCAAAGCGTTTGTAAATTGATTATCCTAAATTGCATCTTTAGCTTGATAAGGCGCCAATCTTTTGCTCTAACTTTTCCATTTACCCTAAATTTAATTAATGATTAAGGATGAATCTCAGTGTACTCTTAACTTTTCTATTCCAATGGCCACGACTACTTTCAACCCAATGATGCAAGCTTCATATTTGGCTGTGTTGTTGGTATCATCAAAATCTAAWTTCACAGAAATCGGTGTATGCTCTTCTTCTGGTGATACCAGAAGTACACCTAAATTGCATCCTCTTTGATTAAAAGATCCATCGAGATATACAGACCATGCTCTATCTTTTATCATTAATAAGTCTTCTTCAGGAAATTCAAAGTCTTCAGGTTCTGCTTTGCCTGGTGAGGTAGCTAAAAATTCTGAAACGATGCTTCCTTTGATTGGTTATTGAAACACATACTCTAGATCGAATTCTTAAAGCATCATCACCGATCTAGGTAATCTCCCATTCATGCCAGGTTTTTCCAAGAGATACTTCAATGGATTGGCCTTGGAGACAATATGGATTGAATGAGTGTGGAGATAGTGTCGCAACTTCTTAGTAGCCTACAATAAAGCGAGATAAAACTTTTCGGTACTTGAATATCTCGTTTTGTATTCCAGAAAATTCTTGCTTTAGTAATAAATTACATTTTATTTGCCATCAACTTCTAGAGCAAGCATAGCTCTTTTAAAGGTTTGTGTAACTGTGAGATAGAGACTTAAAAGTAAGCCCGTAGTAGGTGGTAATAGGATAGGATGATTCAATAGATATTCCTTTAATTTGTCGAAGGCTTCTTGACAATCATCGTCCCATACCTTGGGTTCGTCCTTGTTGAGTTTGCGAAAGATGGGTTCGCAAACCATGCTAAGCTTGGATATGAATCGACTAACGTATTGGAGACGGCCTAAGAATCTGCGAATCTCCTTTTCATTAAAAGGTGATTTGAGAGACATTAGTGCTTGGATTTTTGAAGGATCAATTTTGATGCCTCTATTGCTCATGACATACCCAAGGAGCTTTCTAGAGGTTACTGCAAATGCGCATTTCTATGGATTGAGCCTTATTTAGWATCTTCGATGTCTTTCAAAGAATTTTCTTAAGACGTCATGATCCTCTCGTTCTTTGGCTTTTACTATCATGTCATCAATATATATACTTTCACTTCCTTGTGCATCATGTCATGCAAAAGGGCGGTGACAGCGCATTGATAAGTGGCCCCTAAGTTCTTTAGACCATAAGGCATAATGGTCTACCAAACTGTTCCCTATGGAGTGATAAAGGTTGTCTTCTCCATGTCTTCTTCGGCCATCTTTACTTGATTGTATCCTATTTATCCATCCATGAAAGACAACAAGGCATGATTAATTTTCTTATTCAGAGTATTCACAATTGACAATTTTTTTTCGTATWCAGAGTATTCACAATAATTTTTTAGATTATTATCATTGCTTGTGAATAATATGAGTTTTTCAAATGGCATGAACTCTTAGTAAGTGACGTGGTATCCACTATCCAAGACATAAGATCAAATGAATTACACTTCACTACTTTAATGACTAATTTTCTTTTGAATACTTTTGAATAACTATTTATTTATTTATTAGTTTGTACTATAGTGAAGTAACAAAGAGCGGCATAATAGCGCCTTCGCAACATAGTATAGTACATTAACTTTATTAATAACTAACACCACACATGTGTCCTTATTTAGATAAATTAAATTTTGTTAAGTAAATCAAACATCTTTTTTTTTTATCTGCAACAACATACATGGCCTGAACAAGATCGAACGTTATCTGTTGTCCTGCAAATTTCGTTACACTTTTCAATTCCAACTTTTTTACAATCCGTTTCAATATTTATACATTTACCAAAGCTACGTGTAAGAAAATACATATGAATAATAATAACGAAGTTAACATCACTAGAAATTAGCCATATAAAAATAAATATACAACTATTATGAAAAATGTAGATAATTTTCATCTTATATATTACAATGATATCTTCATGAATATGTTTACGATTCTCATAAAAATATAGTTGAAAAATTATTTTAAAAATGTATGTAGCATATGTTCCCCAAAAACAAAAAAAAAAGTATGTAACATCAAATGAAATATTACTACTTGCTACTTTAGTCAAAATAAATTGCTTTACCAATTCTCCACTTTCCTTAATCAGTCATATATGCATTATAGTGCACCTTACATTGTAAATTCGTAATGTATATATTCCTTACATGATGCATACATGCATAAGTAGTCAAGTAGAATGTATTTTATGGTTTTCAAAATGATGGAACTAAAATAATTAAAGGAATATTGCATGTCTTATATAAACTATCCTTTTACACTAGTTGCATCTTTTCTAAATTAAAACGGACCTAAAATTGCATGTTAAGCCAAACTTGAAAGGTAAAGATGCACTTACCACCCGACATACAAAGAAAAACTAGCACCAAAAGGAAAGGAACAAAAGTTGTCTTTTCAGCCATATTCAAAAGCTATAAACTTCAACAGAAAATGACAATTTTTTTCAAAAAACTAATAGGAGTTATTTGAAAAAGGTAGTAGATAACATGTGAAAAACATGACGTGAACTTCGCATCATATATATACTTGAAGAGTGATCATCAATTTTGGTAGGTTCGATTAAAATTTGAAAAATCTTTTGAAATATTGATAAAAAAAAATCAATTTTATTTAGCAAATAATAAGTGATATAGTATAATTATATGTGAAGGATTTATTTTCTGATTTATGTGAGAAATTTTAATGATTTTCTTTGAAAAATTTGAAGGATACTTATTTGTATGATTCTTGTTTTGAAAAGATTTCGCTGAATTCATCACTTCGGGTTTACTAATGCATTTGATTTTTCGAAGACTGCACTTATTAATAACTTTTKTTATATTATTTAGCAAATCATCAGTGATATGGTAATAAAAAATTCAATGTGAAGGAATTTTTTCCTGTTTTAATGTGCATGAAATTTTTATGTTTTGCTTTGAAAAATCAAATGATTTAATGTGCGTGCATGAAATCTTTATGTTACCTRTTTTGAAAATATTTTGCGATATTCAGGATTTTCTAATTTTACTAAAACATTTGATTTTTTGAAGGTTGCATAACCTATTATAGCAATGATTTTTTCATATGGAGTAACTAGTTTAGAACTCGTGCGATGCACGATATTTACTAATTAACTTGTTTAAGGACCCGTATTTTGCAAGGACGACAATTTTAGTTAGATTATATCTTTTTTATTATATCTTAGAAGTATTAAATATTGAATGTTGAAAACTGGAAAATGCGTAAACATGAGAAAAATGAAAATCATAAATAAATATTTATATTATGAAAATTGTCACAGGTCTCTTAACAGGTATTTTTAATTGTCATATTTTAGATGTTTTTTTTAAATGAATGATATTGTTTTGATTTCGATTTTTCTTTAAAAATAATTATTAAGTATAATTGTGCGTATGTTATTTTCCCCCTCCTTTACTTAAAWAACACCAAGGTAAGAAATGCACGTAAATGCGTGCATAGCTTTTGAATTGTCATTGTTTTATTTTTTTTATGTTTTTGTGCTTTTTAAGTAAAGGATTCTACTTTAGTTTTTGTAAGAATGAGATAAATAGGTTTTTTTTAGTTTTTAAAACTAACATTTTTTAAGATACAAGAAGAAACTTTATATATATATATATTTTTTATATTTTCTTTCATTCTATTTTAATTTTTATTTACATAAGATTTTTTTATTTTTAGGTTTTTGGATAAGATATATTTTTTTTTTTATTTAGTTCTAGAAGTTATAAATTTGTTAGATATTTTCCATTTTTATTTACTGGTTTTCCATTTGGTTACTAATTTTTTTTTAAAGTTTTTGGATATGATATATATTTTTTTATTTATAGATCTATATTCTACTAAGTTGTTATATATCTTTTTTTTAATTTTATCGTTTTATATTTAGATATTAATTTATCTTTTTTAAGTTTTTTGGATAGATATATTCTTTTATTTCTACTTTTATATTTTGTGATGTTATTAATTTGTACATATTTCCATTTTATCTTTAGTAATTTAATAATTTCAATTTTTGATAAGATGTATTCTTTTTATTCAGTCCTTTTATATTAGTTATTTTTTTAAAAAATTTAATAGTATCCTTAGCTTGGGGAAAAAAGGTCTCTACAAAATTTATCAACCAAATTGGGTGTGTTTGCTTATACAGAAACATAATAGTTAGTTATTATAATTTATTGTTTTTCTCACTTTTTTGATAAGATAATTCTTTTTATCACTGTTTTAAGATCTAGATATTAATAAGTTATTAGATATTCCGTTTTTATTTTACTGTTTTTACTTGCTAGATAATATTTTTATTTGCTATATAAATATTTACATAATTTATTTTTTACAAACATTTACAATTTTTCAAATAATTCCAACTTTTATTAACATTATTTTTTACATCATTTATGAGCAAATATGTCTACTCAAATTGAATAGCCGATGAGGAAAAGTACGACATTTCGAAATAGATTTGATTCCGAAAGTTATGACAAAATCCATAAACCACAMCAACTTGCTAAAGTCGAATTAAATTTGAGTTTGAAATCATACACTTAGGGTCCAATAATAGGCAGAAAGTATTTATTTATATTTATTTTAATTGTTTTCTATTTTTAGGCTTTTTTTCTTTATTTAAAGGATTTTTTAGAATATTTGCAATAAGTTATTTCGAATTTTGTTCTTCTCATTTTTCTAGGATCTCCAGTATTTTCAGATTATTTTTCTGATTTTTCTTTGATTTTCAATGATTTTTACAAGTTTCATAAAATGATTTTCGAAAATAAGTAAATTCTGAAATTCTTAGATAAATCCCGATAATTCGGGAATGATCCAGAATATTAAAGTGGATTCATCTTGTTCACCAATTTTATCAAAAAATGGATAAAGGTTAATTCGATTAGCAAATTAGATGCAAAAATACGGATAAGAATTCCTAAATTAAATATAGATATAAGTAGAATTGAGCACACGGATCGTTGACGTGGCATGCCACGTCAACAAGGTCCRTATATACAGATTAAGTGACCGTATATACGGTTGGATCGTATATACGATTGTTATTCCGTGCAAATTTCGGAATCTGTCGCAACTTTCGGAGTCCGTTTCTTAGCGAATCTAGGTATAAATTCTTAGGCTATTCAATCTAACTTTCTCTTTTCTTTTTATTATTAATTTTGCTTAATATACTTCCTTCGTTTTCTTTTTAACGGCAACTTTGGTTTTGACACGTATTTTAGGGAAGAGATTTGAGGGTGTAAACTAGCAAATTATGCAAAATAGTTTTAAGACTAGTAACATATAATCTCATTGTTGTTTTGCTAAAATTATTTTACATAATTTGCTCGTTTTTACCTTTAAATCTCTTCCTTAAAAAGCGTGTTAAAAGAAAATTGCCGTTTAAAAGAAAGTTTCAGGTCGTAGTTCATTGTTACATTAAATAAGTCTAGACTTTTGTCATTTTTTTCTTGATTAGATGTAGTACTTTTTGAGTTGGTCTAGATTGATGATGTAGGGCCCGATCCAATTTGATTAGACGAAATTTTCCACGAGGATCTAAAGCATTTTTCCGCAATGCCTTTATGACCAAGTCTCCTTCCTTAATGTTTCGAGGTTTAACACCCTTGTTGAAATGCCTCGTGATTCGTTGTTGATACACATGCACATTATGCAAGGCGGAGTGACATTTTTCATCCAACAATATCAATTCATCGTATCTAGCACGAACCAATTTCGCTTCAGGGATTTTACTTTCCAACACAATGCGAAGTGACGGAATCTCCAATTCAATTGGTTTAACAGCTTTAGTTCCATAGACCAATGAAAATGGGGTATGATCTCTTGAACTTCTTATCGATGTTCGATATCCCTAAAGTGAGAAATGAAGTTTGTGAGGCCAATCCTTGTTTGTTTCCGTCATTTTAGAAATGATGGTCTTTATATTCTTGTTCTCGGCTTCCACAGCTCCATTTGTTTGCAGTCGATATGAGGAGGACCTATGGTGTTAGATTTTGTACTTATCAATCATATCAGCGCATTCCTTGTGGAAATGAGTACCGTTATTGCTAAAGATTTCATGAGGCACTCCAAAGTGGCGAGCGATATTTGTCTCAATGAACTTTGCCACATGTTTAGCTTRAAGTATTGCATAGGAAGCCGCTTCTACCCATTTTGTAAAGTTATCGATGGCTACTAGAATGAATTCATATCCACCTTAACCTAGAGGTGTGAATTTCCTGATTATAACAATTCCCCAAGTTGAAAATGGCCAAGGAGAGGTGAAAGTGTGTATAGAAGTGATGGTGGCACATGTTGCAAGGTTGCGCTTTTTTGACATGTGTCACATCCTTGGAAGAAGTCATGGCAATCCCTTTCCATGGTTATTCTATAATAACCAAGGGTAATGATCTTTCATACCAACATCTTACCACTCATATGTGTACCACATACTCCGGCATGTACATTGAACATGATTGCTTTGGCGTCTTCTTGTGTGATGCAAAGCAAAAGCCGATCATGATAACCTTTCCTATGTAATTCTCCTTCTTACAAAATATATTGAGTGGCCAAACGTCTTAGGGATTTTTATCCTTTTTTGGACGCATGGGGAGGATATTCATTGTTTTGTAAAAGTCTTGAAATGTGTGAATACCAATGTTCGTTTTCATCACTTGTTGATGGACTTTTCTCTTCGTCATCTAGTGAATTGACATGCGCGAGAGCTTGTTGCCTTTCAATGACTAGGGGCATGTTTGTTAGCGAACTTGGCATTTTCAATCATGGAAGCCAAACGAGACAAAGCGTTTGTAAATTGATTATCCTATCAGAGAAGGTACGTATATTCTATCTCCTTGATATTTTGAGCAATCATCTCCAAATACGCTTGATAAGGCGCCAATCTTTCGCTTTAATTTTTCCATTTACCCTAAATTTATTTAATGATTAAGGATGAATCTCCGTATACTCTTAACTTTTCTATTCCAATGGCCACGACTACTTTCCACCCAATTATGCAAGCTTCATATTTGGCTGTGTTGTTGGTAACGTCAAAATCGAATATCAAGGAAATCGGTGTATGCTCTTCTTCTGGCGATACCAGAAGTACACCTAAATCGTATCCTMTTTGTTTAAAAGATCCATCAGGATATACAAACCATGCTCTATCTTTTATCATTAATAAGTCTTCATCAGGAAATTCAAAGTCTTCAGGTTCTGCTTTGCCTGGTGAGGTAGCTAGAAATTCTGAAACAATGCTTCCTTTGATTGGTTTTTGAAACACATACTCTAGATCTAATTCATAAAGCATCACCACCCATCTAGATAATCTCCGATTCATGGCAGGTTTTTCCAAGAGATACTTCAATGGATCGGCCTTGGAGACAATATGGATGGTAGGAGTGAGGAGATAGGGTCGCAACTTCTTAGTAGCCTACAATAAAGCAAGACAAAACTTTTTGGTACTTGAATATCTCGTTTTGTATTCCACAAATTTCTTGCTCAAGTAATAAATTACATTTTATTTGCCTTCGACTCCTAGAGCAAGCATAGCTCTTGCAGCGGTTTGTGTAACTGTGAGATAGAGTCTTAAAAGTAAGCCCGTAATAGGTGGTAATAGGATAAGAGGATTTGATAGATATTTCTTTAATTTTTCGAAGGCTTGTTGACAATCATCAGCCCGGTATCTTGGGTTYGTCCTTCTTGAGTTTGCGAAAGATGGGTTCACAAACCATGCTGAGCTTGGATATGAATCGACTAACGTATTGGAGACGGCCTAAGAATCCGCGAATCTCCTTTTCATCAAAAGGTGATTTGAGAGACATTAGTGCTTGGATTTTCGAAGGATCAATTTCAATGCCTCCATTGCTGATGACATACCTAAGGAGCATTCCAGAGGTTACAGCAAATGCGGATTTCTATGGATTGAGCCTCATTTAGAATCTTCGATGTCTTTCAAAGAATTTTCTTAAGACGTCATGATCCTCTCGTTCTTTGGCTTTTACTATCATGTCATCAACATATATACTTCCACTTCCTTGTGCATCATGTCATGCAAAAGGGCGGTGACAACGCATTGATAAGTGGCCCCTGCGTTCTTTAGACCGTAAGGCATAATGGTCTAACTAAATTTTCCATGTCTTCTTCGGTCATCTTTACTTGATTGTATCCTATGTATCCATCCATGAAAGACAACAAGGCATGATTGGCGGTGTTGTCAACCAAGATATCGATATGAGGCAAAGAGTATTCATCTATTGGACTTGTCTTGTTCAAATCATGAAATTCAACACACATTCGAACCTTTCCATTCTTCTTCATAATTGGTACCACATTGGCGATCTATTCTAATTGCTCGCTTCTAATTCCTTGACCACTTCTTCTTCGATCTTAAGTGCTATGTCTGCCTACATTCTTCGTAACTTTTTCTTGATAGGATTGGCCCCTCGAATCAATGGTATGGTGTGTTCGGCAATCTATGGATCGATCCCTAGCATATCTTTGTAAGACCATGCGAACACGTCCCTATATTCCGTCAATGTCTCGATCAATTGAGTTCTTTCTTCGGCGGTAAGACTAAGGCCTATCCTAATCATTTGCGGCTTGTCGTTGCTTGAGATGTCGACTTCTTCAGTGTCTTCAATGATTGGGTTTCTTTGTTCATGGTGTTCCATTGCTTTTATAATTTCATCATCATTTTGTTAATTTTCAGCAGTTTCAGAATTAAAGCAGTCAATTATGGAATATTTAGAAGAAGACGAGTAGTAAGAAAAAGGCATAGTTTTATTGAATTTGTAAATCATTACATCAAAACTTGAAGCCTCAGTGGAGGCTAAAAGACCATTATTAGATTCAATTYGAAGGAAGGTTTAAGACCGTCCTTAACCTCGCTAACACCAGACTCCCTAGGCTTATAGCTAGACTCAGATTTCGATTCAGACTCTTTTTTAGATTCGAATTCATCAAACATTTAACCCTCTCCAGTAATGAATTGAAATTTGCGGCCATCTGGTGCGGTAATCTTCAAGGTCTTGCACCATCTTCTAACAATGTTTTTTGGTAGGAGAAAAAAGCTTGATAGGATCGAAGGACTCGTAACTCACCACCTATTGAATGCTTGCTTCGTATTTTTCCTTTTCMATGCTGAAAAGAAGACCTATGCCCATAGGCAATGACAGATGGTATGGTTTTGATAGGTTAATTGCCCTATCTTCAATGAAATCACAATCCTGAAAAATTCCGAGTCTTGGATATTCTTCGCCATTAGGAGTTCGAAGAGGTTCAGGAAAATGATAGCTTGGAATATTCTCTTCATCTCATACAAAGTAGCCAATGAGAGTGAGCTCATAAGGCGGAATCGAGGATCCACTATTTAGCTCATTCTTCTTCATAGAAGCGTATTTCCATAATTGCTCTTTCATCTCCTTCTTAGTAGGCAAGTAACCTAATCAAAACTTGTGATTCCTAAAAAGTAGCCTTATTTCTTGAGTATGGTATGGATAGCGAGATTAGCATCRTAAGGAGATATTTTGATCATGGAAGTAAAAAATCCCCAAAGTTCCTYATCTTTGTCATCTTGTTGGACTTATAAGGTGGACTTACCTATTGCTTGAATCTTCATACAAAAAGCATCTATAACTACCGGAGTGCCATGGAGAAGGAATTTGACCTTTTTATGATAGGATGAGGGAACGACGCCTAACTCGTGTAGCTGAGGACGTCCAAGTAGTAGATCAAAAGAGGTTCTAACATCCATGACATGGAATTTTGTTCGTTTGTCTATTGGGCTAGTGGCAATGTTRAGCCAAACGAGGACTAGAGCTTGCCTCTTAGAATTATCATAAGCACAAATAGTTCGAGTATTGGCTAGAAGATCATCAATTAAAATTCCGAGCTTTTGAGCGGTCCTTAAAGGACAAACATTGATTGCAAATCCATTGTCAACCAATGTCATAGGGATGTTAAATTGCTTACAAATTATAGTGATGTGTGAATCTTTGTTGTGATGTGGCCCTTCAGGTGGCAAATCGACATCAAAAAATACCATATAAGGTGAAACATCATGGTTGGTTATGAAACTAACCAATCCTTCATGAGTTGTTTCACTTGAAACACTAAGTTCAGTAAGAACCTTTAKAAGTGCCTCACGATGACTTTTGGAAGTGACAATTAATTGCCACACATTCAATTCAGCCTTAGTCTTTGTGACTTGTTTGACGATTAGATTCTCCTCTTGAGGTCGGAGAATAAGAATGTCATTAGCGTCCTTCTGTGGAGTAGGATTAGAACACGACCACTCCTAGTGAGTAATTGCACATCAATTTGTGCTTTGAGAAAGTCCTCATCGTCGAATTATTCTTCAAGATCTTATCCTGCCATGGCTTGCTGAGTAGTGACATCTTTAATATAGTTGTCTTCATCATTGCTGTCCCAAAAACCATTAACAGAAGTGTCATTGAGAAGTGGAATAACATTAAATGTTTGACTTACTGGACAAATGAGAGTAGTAGGATCAAATGTGTTTTCTTCATCGAAAGAGATCATAAGAGTAGTAAGAGGATTTGATGTTATATTTGGCTTGTTTGCACCCGGAGGTATTGGGAGCCTTCTATTTGAAAAGTGGAAATGAGTGTGGAGATGTGTAGAAGAAAGGATGATATGAAGGTTGGCGGGCCACCTTATGATCGGCGTGGCTCCATTTACTTCTAAAAGCATAACAAGGCAAAAGGAGCTACAGGTCCCAAATGGCGGGACGCCATCAAGGTGGCGGGGCGCCATTTGCCCCTACCCATCTATAATGCATGCTCTGTTTTAGTGCGGTGTTGCGGTGGGGGTATAAATACTTGTTTAAGCACTTGTTTAAAACACTCAAAACACTTGTATAAAACACTCAAAACACTCAAAACACTTGTTTAAAACACTCAAAACACTTGTATAAGCACTTGTTTAAAACACTCAAAACTCTTGTATAAATATCCTAAACTCTCAAAACACTTGTTTAAGCAAAGATTTAAGTTGGAGTTGTCCAATTTATTTAATTGGAGCTTGTGTACTTTTTGATCATCTTCATCAATATAATCAAATTGCTAAGGGTGGGTTTTCCTCCCGGTTCTCGGGTTTCCAACGATATTATGTCTCTTGATTAATCTCTTTAATTAGCTTCTTATCTACTTGGTTGCTCTTGTTGTTTGTTCTCTTGGATTGAGTATTGTTTATACTTGTTGTTTAGGTCGTTCTTGCTTGCATGCAAACTTGGTTGAACTTGCCTTTGCCATAACAATTGGTAATAGAGCTGGGTTGTATCTTTGGCAGTTTGTGGCTTAGGGTTTGAGTACAAATTGTAGTTTGAAGTARGAAAACTCAAGTTTGTTGATTTARGTGTTTGAGGTTTAAATTATTGATAGTAATTTTAAGACCTTGATTGTTAAAACCCTAAATTAACATGGAAGAGAACAAGATGAAAATTAAGAAGTTTGATGGAAAAGACTTCGRCATTTGGAAAATGCAAATAGAGGACTATCTGTATCAAAAGGGTCTACATCTACCTCTTGATGGAAAGAGGCGGGATAGTATGAAGAAGGAGGATTGGAGGGTGCTAGATAGACAAGCACTTGGAGTGATTAGATTGACTTTAAGTAAGAGTGTTCCTTATGGGGTCAAGGACATAACAACGACGGAGGAGGTGCTTAGCACGTTGTGAAACATGTATGAGAAGCCTTCCGCCATTAATAAGGTGTTTTTAATGTGTCGTTTGTTTGACGYCCGAATACATGATGGTGGTTCGGCAGCCGATACATTAATGAGATAAGTTCAATTTTTTCCCAACTATCATCGGTCAATAWCAAGTTTGAGGATGAGGTGAAAGCCTTAATTTTGCTTTCCTCGTTACATAGGTCATGGGATACGGTGGTGTAGACCGTGGCCCCCGCAGGGGGCTTGGGCCCTCGATGTGTAGTTGTGCTGTGGGCTTGAGCCAAAGAACCCGCACTATATACTATAACATATATTATATATATATTTAAGTATTAATTTCTTATTATAACTTATATTTTTGTTTTATTTTGTTTTTTTTTTTTTTTTTGTTTTTTAGATCTTTGACTGTTCATTGATATGTTGTTTAAATAAGACCGGAATTAATTGTTCTCACGAATAAAGTCAGATAATTACTGGACAACCGGTTTTCTAGGCTCTCAGTTAATATTAACTGACAACAAAGTGATGCCTTATCCATTGTAGAAGTCATTGTTTGTATAATAGGTACCCACCTAGTAACCTTAGGTTAGTACGCTAATAAGGCTTGAAAATGCTAAGATAAGTGTAGCCATTAATCATGATGAATGAGTTACAATGGACGAGTAGAGGTCGCTACATTCGGCGGATTGGGTCAAAGATTCATCCGTACATGTCCCCGAAACCACGAGCTGGTTACTAGATCGGACCATGGGGCCATGTTTGGCACCAATGTTGTCGGCGTCCCGTGATTAACCTTTATAGGTACGGTGGCAGTCCCCTTACTCGACAACATCCCCAACGCAATCAC
>SNQN01002070.1:19605-50275 GCA_008642245.1 Bassia scoparia | reverse complement strand
GTAATTGATAGTTTTCTTATTGTGTAAACGAGGCGTCGTTTGAATCATGGACTCAATGCATGCTCTAACATGGCAATCTTCCTAAATGCATGAACTAAAAAAATACTAAATGAATACAAAACCATTATTTTCCACGATTTTTGGATTTTGTTTTGCAATTTTTCAGTTTTTGCTTTGTTTCTCAATTTTTTCTTTGTTTTTTTTTAGTATTTTTTTATTCTATCTTTTTTTCTTTTTTGCGTGGAAAGTAATCGTTTTTTTTATATAAGTATGAAATAATGCATGTTTAATCCTAAGTCTAACTAAAGATTACCCTGATCTATATGCTTGTGTGGTGGGCCAGGTCCAATACATGTAAATCCTAATGTACAAGGCTAAAAGTCCTAATATGCACATATTGATCACTCAACATAATTCATGAGTTCGAGTCCCCATAAAGTCCAGTTCTAAGAGAACGAATGGCTAGCTTGGTTAAGTCGAAATGGTACCACGCTTAAAAGTAGGAGCTTAGTCCAAGTTTCACCACTAACATTAGCGATGTATGGCCAAGTTACCTCTTATGTACACGCATCAAGTAACACGTGCACACGCGGCATGGGCGGGATAGGACTTGCCTTAGCTATATCATCAATTAACCACATGCACCAAGGTATTTTCCTCCCTGAAGGCGATCTTCAGTATAGAACATACCCATATAAGACCAAAGATCCTAAGGCGTGACCCTATTCGAAGGGCCACATGCAATATGCACAATCACATGAAAAAGATCGATAGAATTACAACACTTTCAAGCTTGTCCACATCACMTAACTATGTTTATCTCTAGTGAAGTCACCATTTTGTAGGCGTGYGCCCTTACTAGGCCCATGTCCTATGTCGATTTCTTTCATGGGCTTGAGCCATGGATCCCGCACATGATTGCGTTCGGGAAGTATTGTCGAGTGGGGAATCGCCACTGTGCCTATACAAGTTATCCACGGACGCCCGAAACATTGGTGCCAATTTAATGGCCCCACTGTTGATCCAGTAACCATGTCATGGGCTCGGGTACATGGTACGAAAAGAATCTTTGACCTAATCTGCCTGCATGTAGTGGTCTCTACTCGGTCTAATTGTAATTCCATTCGATCGAATCCATTGAATACGCAACAACTTAACAGTTGTATCCTTAGGAAGCATTCTAGCCTTAGAAWTATATTAAAATAGTGAGTTTCTATCATGCACATATCACTACCTAGCCTAATTGTTGTGACCAATTCGAATAAATCAAATTAATAAGGTGCTTAAGGTATGTTTGTCCATGATTAATCTGAATTTAATGTGATTCAACAATTTCCGATCTTGTTTAAGCAATCAAAAAGTGTCTCATGCATAACTAATAAGAATAATATATATCCGATGATGATCGATATGCAACAATAGAAAACTTAAATATATAAATCATATCAAACCTACCATGCATCGCTATCAACACCAAAGAAATCAAAATCAGTATATCAAAGCTTTGCTTCCAATTGAATCGCTTATCACAACAAAAAAGATCGTCAGCATTGACAATTATGATTAAAACAATTGCGATATGGCGAAAAGGATCGAAAATGAATGAATTTACATGATTGACATTCAAAAGTGAAAATTATTAATCAAAATTAATAATAAAAAGAAAAGAGAAAGTTAGATTGAATAACCTCAGAATTTGTACCTAGATTTGCAAAGAAACGACGAATTCGAGAAACTTGGATGGTGTGAGTGATTTGTGTTATTGTGAGTGATTTGTGTGATAGAGAGGGTTTTGAGAGCTTTGAATCGCACTACGCACGAGTGAATTTGTTGATTTTTTATTAAGCAGCGAGAGCATGTATTTATAAGCGTATAGGGAAGGGTAGATATCAAAACAGGTTCGTATATACGATTACACGAAGCGTATATACGAAATTGGCTTTTGTATATAGAGTAATAGTAAGCATATATACGCTTATTATTTTTGTATATATGCTTGTGCTAGCATGGCTGCCATGTCAGTACATTCGTATATACACTCTGTTTTTTTATCTATCTTTCGTTTCGTATTTCGCATCTGTATTTTTGGATCTAATTGCTATCTAAATGAACCTCTATCCGCTTTTGGATAAATTTGTTGGACAAGATTAATCTTCTAGAATATTCCGGATCATTTCCGAATCATCTGGATTTATCTAAGAATTTCTGAATTTATTTATTTTTGAAAATAATTTCTCAAACTTATAAAACTCATTGAAAATTTATTTAAAACTACTTGCGAAATCAGAAAAATGAGAGGAATAAGATGAGAATGAAAAACCTTAGAAATGACCTTTATAAATAGTTCTAAGAATCGTTTTTACTAAGAAAAATGCCTTAAAATAGTAAATAATTAAAATAACTATTTTCCGTCTATTATTGGGTTCTCGGCATATGATTTCAAACTCAACTTTAATTCGACTTGTGCAAAAGGCGTTATGGTTTATGGATTTTGTTGCAACTTCCGGAATCATATGTATTTCGAGATGTCGTACTTTTCCTCATCGACTATTCCATTTGAGGAGACACTTTTGGGTGTCTACACTAGTCTATTCTATCTTATATATTTGACTATGTGTATAGTATAGCCGACTATGTTTATTCAATTCGATGCAATAAGAGTTTTAGAAAATAAATCAAAATAGCTAAAATTACAAAAAAAAAAAAAAAAATTATGGGCATTATAAGCTAATAAAATCATACTTATAAATAGGCCTAATTAATAGCGAAATATATATTTCAGGATGATCATTCATTTGCGATTGAACTTATTGTGACGCGGTATGATACCATGATTATAGTATAAACCTTAGAAAATAACCGAGACAAAACTTGACGTGTGCATATAGTTATGCATTCGATTTCCCCAACAACAATTGGAAGGGGACTGGAATCTAATCACTCATAATTGAGTCTCGATCCGGATTAACCCAAATGGTCAATAGGTTGGGTACATAAAAATAATATAGTTATGCATTTGTTAAAATTATAAGGATAGGATATGTTTCAGAATTGATTGAGATGGATAAAAAAAGACCCCAATTGACAATTTTTTTTCCTATTCAGAGTATTCACAATAATTTTTTAGATTATTGTCATTGCTTGTGAATAATATGAGTTTTTCAAATGGCATGAACTCTTAGTAAGTGACGTGGTATCCAAGACATAAGATCAAATGAATTACACATCACTACCTTAATGACTAATTTTCTTTTGAATACATATATGAATAACAATTTATATATTAGTTTGTACTATAGTGAAGTAACAAAGAGCAGCATAATACTGGCTTCGTAAATTATAGAGAGCAAACATATGTTTTTTCTATTTGCAACAACATACATGGCCTGAACAAGATCGAACATTATCTGCTGCCCTGCAAATTTCGTTACACTCTTCAATTCCAGCTTTTTCACAATCCGTTTCAATATTTATACATTTACCAAGGCTACCTGTAAGAAAATACATATGAATAATAATAACGATGTTAACATCACTAGAAATTAGCCATATAAAATTAAATATACAACTATTATGAAAAATGTAGATAATTTTTATCTTATATATGACAATGATATCTTCATGAATTTGTTTACGATTCCCATAAAAATATAGTTGAATAATTATTTTAAATATGTATGTAGCATATGTTCCCAAAAAAAAATGTAAATAGCATCAAATGAAATATTACTACTTGCTACTTTAGTCAAAATAAATTGCTTTACCAATTCTCCACTTTACTTAATCAGTCATATATGCATTATAGTGCACCTTAAATTGTAAGTTCGTAATGTATATATTCCTTACATGATGTATACATGCATAAGTAGTCAAGTAGAATGTATTTTATGGTTTTCAAAATAATGGAACTAAAATAATTAAAGGAATATTGCATGTCTTATATAAACTATCCTTTTACACTAGTTGCATCTTTTCTAAATTAAAACGGACCTAAAATTGTATGTTAAACCAAACTTGAAAGGTAAAGATGCACTTACCACCAAACATACAAAGAACTAGCACCAAAAGGAAAGGAACAAAAGTTGTCTTTTCAGCCATTTTGAAAAGCTATAAACTTCAACAGAAAATGACAACTTTTTTTAAAAACTAATAGGAGTTATTTGAAAAAGGTAGTAGAATAACATATGATAAACTGAACGTGAAGTTGCATCATATAATACTTGAAGAGTGATCATCAATTTATGGTAGGTTCGATTAAAATTTGAAAAATCTTTTGAATATTTAATAAAAAAAATCAATTTTATTTAGCAAATAATAAGTGATATAGGATATTTAAATGTGAAGGATTTTTTTCTGATTTATGCGTGAAATTTTTATGATTTTCTTTGAAAAAATTGAAGGATACATATTTGTATGATTCTTGTTTTAAAAGATTTCGCTGAATTCATCACTTGGATTATACTAAAGCATTTGATTTTCGAAGAGTGCACTTATCAATAATTTTTTTTATATTATTAGCAAATCATAAGTGATATGGATATAAAAAATTCAATGTGAAGGAATTTTTCCTGATTTAATGTGCGTGAAATTTTTATATGATTTGCTTTGAAAAATCAAATGATTTAATGTGCGTGCGTGAAATCTTTATGTTACTTGTTTGAAAATATTTTGCGATATTCATGATTTCTAGATTTACTAAAACATTTGATTTTTTGAAGTTGCACAACAATTAGCAATGATTTTTCATATGGATAACTAGTTTAGAACTCCGTGCGATGCACGATATTTACTAATTAACTTGTTTAAGGACCCGTGTTTTGCAAGGACGTTAATTTTAGTTAGATTATATCTTTGGTATTACCTTAGAAGTATTAAATATTGTATGTTGAAAACTGACAAATGCCTAAACATGAGAAAAATAAAAATCAAAAAATAAATATTTATATTATGAAAATTGTCAGATGTCTCTTAACAGGTATTTATTATTTTTTTTATCAATAAGTAGAGAATATTATTAAGCTCAAGAACCCAAACATTACAAAAACCATCCCAGATAGGGGACTAAAACAACAATCAGGAATGCGAAATTAAATTCTCAATCCAAAGTCTATCTGATCTACGTAGACTACTCATAGCAATAACATTTTATCTGCATCTAAGTATAGTTTTGATCTCATTACAAGTAGATAAGACAGTAGGCACTGTATGCTCCCAGTAAGCTCGATTTCTAGGCCTCCAAATGAGGTAAAGAATAGCAGAACAAACTGCTTGAATAACTTGTTTCTGGAACTTGGAGCCCGTGAGTCTTCTACGCAGCCAACTAAGAAAATGAGCAACAGAAAAGTAGTTGAGGTGCAGTTCCATCCAAGTACAAACACCCTTCCAAACTTCTTTRCTAAACGGGCAATGGAAAAGGAGATGATCCCGAGTCTCCACAGCAGCCATACAGACACAACACCATGTATCAGAGCAAACATGGATCTTAAAAAGTCTATCTTTCACCCGGAGTCTGTTGAGAGCAAATAACCAGGATATGAACTAGTGTTTTGGTACAGTGAGCCTATTCCATACAAAGTTAGCCCATGGCACTTTGTCTCCTTTTTGCATGATGCTTTTATAACTCTGAGCAATAGAATATTTCTTTCCTTGAGCTGGTTTCCAGAGAGCATCATCCAAATTCTGCAAGAGATCCTTTGCATGACAAAGAAGCTTCCAAATCCAACTCGCCGAGCAAGATGGTTTGTATGCCCACCAATCTTGATCCTTAATATAAATCTGATGAACCCAACGAACCCAAAGATCATCCTTTTTCTCCGCAATGTTCCAGATAATCTTCCCCACAACTACAAGATTCCACAACTCTAGGTCCCGTGTATGCTTAAACCACCATAGCTCTTCAGATTGATGACATTACTCCATTTGACATAACCTACTCGCTGACTCAAAGAGTTCCCCTGCCAAAAAAAATAAATCTCTGCAAACCTTATTTAACCGACTGATCATCTGTTTCAGAAGGATTAGGAACTGTAGCCAGTAAGAACAGATACTCATAAGCACAAAATTAACTAGAGTCAATCGACCAGCAAAAGATAAGTTCCTGGACTGCCAGGATCTGATCCTGAATGTCATTTTTTCCACCAATTTGTCACAGTTAGCAGCAGCAAGCCTCTTGTGATTAATTGGAGCCCCCAAGTACCTAAAAGGCCAAACCCCTCTACTAAAAGCAGAGGCTAAACACAAATATTCAATATCATGCTCTCCCATATTGGCACTGTACAATTCAGATTTCCTCCTGTTAGCAGCAAGGCCTGAAGTTTGTTCAAAAAGAGTGAGACCTTTCAAGAGTAGCTCACAACTTTGCCTATCACCTTTGCAAAAGAGCATAAGATCATCCGCAAAACAGAGACTATTGAGCTTCAGACTTTTACATCTTGGATAGAATTTAAACAAAGTTTTCTTGCCAATGTATTTATAGATTCGGGTAAGGTACTCCATACATAGGACAAATAGCAACGAGGATAAAGGGTCCCCTTGCCTTAATCATCTTTTCGCCCCAAATAAACCATTGCAAGAGCCATTAATAAGTAAGGTAAAACTTGTAGTTGAGATGCACGTCATAATAATGTCACTGAACTTCATAGGAAAACCAAGAGCAACGMGCRTCTCCCTTACAAAACTCCAAGTGACAGTATCWTAYGCTTTCTGGAGATYCACCTTCATTAAGYAACCTKTGGAAGTACTTTTCCTGGTATAATGACGAATGAGGTCTTGACAAACTAAGATGTTGCTTATAATCTGTCTGCCCTCTACAAAAGCTCCTTGACTCGTAGAAATGATGTCAGGCAAAACCAGTTTGAGACRCGTSYAAAGCAGCTTAGCAATGACTTTGTAGACCACATTGCAAYAAGCAATRGGCCTATAATCARTGACACTAGCAGSACATTTGATCTTTRGAATCAGAGTAACTGAGGTGCTATTAATGGCCCTGAGCATGTGACCCTTATCAAAGAAATCTTTAACTGAGGCAATTAAAGAGTCCCCTACAACTCCCCAAGCATCTTTGAAAAATTTGCTACTATACCCATCTGGACCAGGACTTTTGATATCAGGAATGCTCCAAAGAGCATTTTTTATTTCATAGTCGGAGAAAGTCAACCCCAAGAGAACTCGATGATGATCATTAAGTATTGACCCTTGCTCAATAATTTTCTTTTTCACTTTGGTTCTAGTACTCGGAACATGTTGCATGAAGGTAGAAAAGTGATTGATGAAAGTTGAATTAACCTCCTTTTCATGATGAAGCCACTGACCATTAGCATCTTGAATAGTGTTGATTCGATTTGAAATTGTTCTGGCCTTTAAACTATTGTGGAATAGTTGGGTGTTGGTGTCACCCTGCATGAGCCAGTCACATTTAGCCATCTAGTAGAGAAAGCTCATAAGATTAGAAGAGGCTACCTTGTAATGCTGAGAAGCCTCAAACTCCAAATGGCTAAGCTCAGCACTCCTAGGGTCGGAATGCGAAGCCTCCTGGCAGGCCTTGAGGTGAGCTAAAGCTCTACTCTCCACAAGCTGGACATCACCCATAGTTGAATTCATCTTTTTGAGCTGAGGTTTGAGAATTTTCAGCTTCTRTTGAAGTTGGTACATCTTAGTGCCTGATACTTGCAATTGCCAGGCATCCTGAATAGTGGCTTGGAAGTCTAGAGAGGTACTCTAGAAGTTAAAATATCGAAAGGGCCTCTTACCAGCATCCTCATGATAACTACTGATCATGGCTGGACAATGGTCAAAAGTCTCCTCAGGTAGAAAAATAACAGTGGAAAAGCGATAAGCAGTTACCCAAGCATTATTTGCCATCACCCGATCCAATTTCGCAAGAACCCTACTAGAACCATCTTGCTTATTAGTCCAGGTGTAGAGTCTACCAACATAATTGACATTAGACATACCACAATATTGCACACAGTTCAAAAAAGGATCGATTTCCTGTTGTGAAACATGATTTCCAATGCGCTCATCCACAGACAAAACATTATTAAAATCACCCATCATMATCCAACCACCATGGATTGTATCAGCCAAATCACATAAATGATTCCATAAAGAAACCCTGCTAGATCTGTCATTGTGAGCATATATGAAGTAGCAGTCAAAACTGGGCAGATTATGACAAGGTTGAGCAACACAATCGACCAATTGGTCTGTACAAAATCGTATGTCCACAGAAAAGACACTAGGATCCTAAGATACACCAATCCTCCCCTTGCCATGCCAAGGGAGGTTTGTAGTAATGCACCAACCAGGACAAGTATTAAGATAACAAGCACCAACGTTTTTAACTTTAACCTGGGTTTCGAGAAGGCCAACTAGCTTAATGTTATGTGAAAAGATCATTCTACGCACATTATTCTATTTAGCTCTGTTATTTAGCCCTCTCACATCCAACTCTGATCTACGAATAAGTCAGCCCCCCCTTGCATGACTATGCATACGTAGGACTGGGGCCGCGCCCTCAGGCGTACGCGCGCCTTGTACTACATCGAGGTGTTGTGTGTGCTTGAGCCACGAAACCCGCACTTGAGTGCGGGGTAGTGTTGTCGATAAGGAAATCGCCACCGTCCCTATAAGGTATTCACGACCCAAAGTTGGTCCAAACAAGCCCACGTCCAATCAATAACCAGTCGTTCGGGACAGTACGCATTGAATCAAAACCCAATCCGCCGCGTAGCGGCCTACTCGTCTCATTGTAATTCATTAAGCACGATTATTGGATGCACACAACTTACATTTTAGCACTTAGAAGCGTACTAACCTAAAGTATACTACAAAGTGTGTTTCTATTATGCACAAGAACTACCTAACCTAGAAATTGTGACCACTTTGTATTAATATGTAAAACGTGCTAATCAGGTTGCCATATAATCTGATTAAATGATTCACATATTTCCGATCTTTGTTAGCAAAATATAACAATATTACAACAATAAATATGACATATGAACTTCAATATAAAACTCACTACCCTAAATCTGCAAATAAAACAAAGTTAGTTTGTAAAACGAAACAAACGAATCCTTTGCTTGAATCGCTACATGAGACAAAGAAAACAATTTTAGTTCATGATAAAACACGAGCGCAATGAATCTTTCGCCTGATCGCATACAAAATAAAAATCGTATAGTTGACAGAATGATAATAAATGAATAAAAAAGAATAAAACCAAAACAATGAAACAATAAAACGTTGTGAAAATCCTACAATTACTGAAACTATTAAAAAGTGAGTTTCTACATGTTTAAATACATTAAAACTCATAACAATGGTAATCAAGTTAAAAGAAGTGAAGAGAGTTATGTGGTAATCTTAGAAGAACCTTTGTTACCTGTTGATTCGAAGAGAATCGATGCTTTGAATTAAAAAACGAATGTGTTTTAGGTTTAGAGAGAGAGAGAGAGTAGACGATTGGAATTGGTGTCCGACTGAGCAAGGTCAGTATTATAGCAACGGGAAAAAACGAGGTGGAAACCCTCAATACGCAGAGCTGCGATATACAGGTAGCGCTGCTATATACGCACGTACTCATACGCAGATGGGCTGCTATACGCAGCCTCCGCGTATATACGCTGCCCTTGCGTATATTTTTTCCAAAACCTCAAATATTTTGATTCCTCCATTCGTGATTTCCCTATCGACGCACTAGACACCCTTAGCTCTCCAAGCAAGGAGTCTAGAGTGTTCTAAGTTCCTTATTCGGATTTTTTGTTGTGGATTGTATTTTTTTGGTATTTTCTGCGTATAAAAACTTATAAAAATCATAAAAAATTAAAAAATCAAAAAATCAAAAATCTGTGAGCTCAGAAAAATGTGAAGAATGCAATGAAAACTGGAATTATGAGATCACCAATATAAAAATCCTAAAAATAGAAAAAGAAAACCTAAAATACAATATTAAAATTAAAATAAAAGAAAATGTTTTGCCCATTTTATTTGTCTTGCTAACAGTTCCCGGTATGACCCACGTATTTTCAACTCTTGTGAGTTCAAGCATCTTTCTAAGTCGAAACAATCGCAGACGCGTAGTTTCATCACTCATTTACTCTTTTGGGAGACATTTTTAGGTGTCTACAACCCCACTTTACTGAGTCTGAAGAGACGATGTCTCGTATACGGAAGTCAAAGTATCGATTCGACGAGACAACTCAAGAACGTTGCGACCGATTACCCTTGCCGTACCTGCAAAACAAAGTTATTTTACCTTTACCGCGCCCATGCGTGTTATGCCCTTGGAACGCTCGACCTCGGGCGGCTTCTCCCTACAGCTGACCTTGGCTTTTCAGGAATGTGCTGATGAACTCGTTGTCGGGAAAATCCAAACCCGAGATATGCTGACGAACTTCTGTACGGAAATATCCAAGACCGAGAATGGTTGACGAACTTCTGTAGCGGAGAAATTCCAAGAACCGAAAATTTGGCGATTCTGTAGCGGGAGAAATCGTAGACCCGAAGTGTGCATATATGGAATTCTGGTGCGGGAGAAAATTCCAAAACCCGAAATGTGTAAAGAGCTGTTGTGTGAAGAAGCCCCCACTTTGACTGATTCTGAAGAGACGGAAATCTCTAAGACGAAAGTCAAAGTATTTGATTCGGGACGGAGAGAACTCAAGACGTTCTGCACCCTAAGTCACCCTTTTCTCCTAGGTCCTGCAAAACAAAGGTTAGTTTCACCTGTTACCGCGCCCATGCGGTTTTATGCCCTGGAAGCGCCTGGATCCTCGGCTCTTTCTCCTACGGCTTACCTTGAGCTCAGGAGAAAGAGTGATGACCTCGGAAGCGCCTCGTTCCTCAGGTAGCTTTCCCTACGCTGACCTGCTTTTCGGAAAAATGATGTAGATGCCTCCCCTACGGCTGACCTTGCTTTCGGGAAGGAATAAGCAAGTTCTCGGAAAGCGCCTCGTTCCTTCGGAAAGTCCCCTACGGCTGACCTTGGCTTTCGGGGAGAGTTGTGATATGTGCCTTCCCTACGGCTGACCTTGGCTTTCGGGAAGACTAATGTAAGTTCCGTCGGAAGTGCCTCTTCCTTCGGAATGTTCCTACGGCTACCTTGCTTTTTGGGGAAAGTTGGGTGTAGCAACAATCGCTATAGCGATGAATGCCGTATAGGCATGTGAGTGATGATAATGAATCCCTTTGAACGCCTCGTTCCTCAAGAAACCTTCCCTACGCTGACCTTGGCTTTCGGAGAATGTTGCGCGTGCAACAATCGCGTATAGCGATGAATGCCGTATAGCGAAGCAATCAGTAAGATGGCCAACCTTTGAGTGGCAATGTGTAAGTGCAATGTGCAATGAATGGTTTGTGCAGGATGCATATGCATGATGATATGTAAACTCAATGCGCAATGATGCTTATGAAGTGCTGCGTAATGCATATATGTAATGCAAGTCTATTCTTAGATCTAATGCATGAAATGACCAAGAAATCGACTAATGGTAGAGCTTTTGGATTGCGGATGGAGCCTCCCAAGCCCCCATTCGAGGAAAGCAAGTTGTGATGCAATGAGCCCCCAACCCATGGGTTTGGTGTGGGAATGGCTTGTTTTGTTGATGGTTTATGGGTGAGCCCCCAGCTTGATGAGCTTTCGAGTTAGGGCAATGTGATGAGAGCAAGTAAGGCTATGAATTGTGGAGTCATGGTTTTGGCTTAGCTTTTTGTGGTGTAATGGTAATGAGGGATGTGATTTTGATTTGCCCAAATCAGAACTTGAGCTGAATGCTGCATAGAAGAACATAGGAAATGCGCAATGCATCTTTGAGGAGAATGCCTGATGACTCTACAGAGAGATACCAGGAAGAGTTGAGAAGAGCCCTTAAGGTGTATGAAAGAATAGGCTAAAGTTCAAAAAAGACAAGGCTAAAATTTGTGACTAAGGTAAGTAAACGGGAATATGTTATTCACAATGTTGGTTCAAGCTCGAGCAGTTCGGGTGCTACACTAGGAATCTGTGCTCCTGACTTTAAGGAATCAAACTATATAAGGACCTCAGAAGTTATTGAATTATTGGTATTGGGTCGGACCCAAGAGCTTCTACGTATCCTTTTGAATCAACCGTCGATTCTCGTTATGTTGGACAATGCCTCGTGTAGAGGCTTTTGTTTGTAATGTGAGGCTGTGTTTGAGGTGAAAAAGGCTTGATGATTACGAAGTACCCACGTGTCGCAGGTGCTTTTAGACTTTTACTTTTTGTTTGAATTGGGCTTTGGATTGCATTGGATTTTGACATTGATTGCATTTGTATGATGATTAGAACTTTGATTTTTTGCTTTTTTGCTTTTGCCCATTTAATTCTTCTCTTTTTTTTTTTTTTTTGCACATTCTTTCCTACGCACCTTTGTTGTCAAAGGTTAGGCCGATGTGGTGATGAAAGAAAGATAGGCTAACGATATGGTTACGGCTCAAAGGTTGCAAGGATTGATATGATAGAAGGAATGGAGGAAGAGGTTGCTATAGAAAAGCCCTCTTGCAATGTCCATTGAATTGTGATCATCATAATTGATTCCATTAAAGTTAGAAGCACAACTATATGGAGGCTAAAGAGAAAAAAAGGAAACTTTTATTACATCAAAAGAATTATTACATAGAGGCTAACTGCAGAATTGATCCTAAACCTAATGACATAGACTCGAAATGGAAAAGTAATGATACATATCTAGGGAAAGGACTCTCCGACCGATCCTAAAGCTAAGACTCCAACTGACTCATGTGAATGAAGAAGTCATTCTCTAGTCCACTTCAATGTCGTAGACCTTTGCGAATTGGTAAGGCCTCGATACTGAGATACTTTTCTGCTGAGGTTAGAAATGAAGTCTTGACCATCTCTCTTCAGTAGGAGCGGAGACTAGGGTGAGCGACTCCTTCCATCTAGTCAGATGGTGGTGAACCCCTCGTTTCCCTCTTAAGGATTTCAGCTCCGGAAGATGTTGGGTCTGAATTACCCTTGTATCTTGCCATGAAGTGTGGATGATGTCTCCCAAGTAGCTATTCTTCTCAGGAATGAAAAGAACCACTTTTGACATACGTTCCAAGGAAAGGGGAAAGACCGTTGGAAACAAGCAGAGTCAATCCCTTTAAGTGCCATGGCTAAATCCTTTACATGGAATCGAGGTCATCAGTCGGCTTGAACTTGGTATGTCTTCGGCTGAAAATCCTTGGCAGTTTGTCGCAAGTTTGGGTCAAGAGGAGGTTGTCTTGGTAGAAGTGGGGTCGGTGGCTTTTGATTGCCTTTTCAAACAGCTTGTCCAAGAAGTGTTCGAGGTCAACTCCTACTTAGCTTCAACTGTTGAACTTCTCGGCAAGCTTTTGAGCTCTTGTTGGAGCCATTTTGTGGTGTTAAGGTAGGAATGAAGCTGGAATAGTTTGGATTGGGCTGAGGCTCAAACTCTTTGGGTCGAGCAAGGGCTTGGAGACGACTTCACCCCTGTTTCAAAAAGAAATAAACCCTTAGTGAATTTCCTTGGTCATTTGAAACATGAATGCAGATGCAAATGCCCTGTATCCATGTCATCTTTCCTAAGAATAATGAATGCAAGTGCCCTTTCGTTTTTTTGAATTTTTTTTTTTGAATTTTTTGAAATTTTTTTTGAAATTTTTTTTCGTTTTTTGAATTTTGCTTTTTTTTTTGTTTTGTTTTTTTTTTTGTTTTGAAAGGCACCAAATGACGTGAGAATGTATCACAATGTCCTAAGTGTTAGTCACGCCTAGAGTCGAGCCTATGTTGGCTGAAGGTAAGGTCAATCCTAATGTGAGTCTAAAGTCAACGTCTAAGGTCAAGTCTGTCCTACCCTATAGTCAAGGTCAAGACCTAAGATCAGAGTCTATGTGGACTCTAATGGTCAAGGGTCAAGACCTAGGGTCAAAGTCTGTACTAAGGTCGAAACTTGAAGGATAAAGTCCTGAACTATTACAGACTAAGGCAAGGTCAACTAAAGTCACTATGCTATGAAATGCTGATGTGAACTAAAAGAGACCATGGACTATATGAAAGCTCGTTAAAGTCTAGAACTGTACAATGGCTAGACCCATACATGACATATAACAAGACACATATGACAAGTCAACTATGGTCGGTCTAGGTTAAGAGAGTGTACCAGCCTAAAAGCAGAGCTGGTCCAGTTTTCACCACTTGCAATTAGCGATGTATGGCCAAGATACCCCTTATGCACACGCATCAACACGTGCACACACGGCATGGCGGGATGGGACTGCTTTAGCCATGCGATCAATTAACCACATGCAACAAGGTAATATCCCCCTTAAGGTGGTCCGAGCAATAAACATGCCCATAGTGAGACCAAGGAGCCTAAGGCGCGACCTTATTCGAAAGTCACATGCAAAGCAAAATCCAATAAACGTGTTGATGGAATTATGAGACTTTTCAATCTGTCCACTTCACCTAACGTGATTATCCCCAGTGAAGTCGCCAAAATTGTAGGACGTGGCCGCCCCTCAGCGTATAGCGGGCGCGCGCTTGTACTACATCGAGGTGCTTGTGCGTGGGCTTGAGCCACGGAACCCGCACGTAGTCTGGGGGTAGTGTTGTCGAGTAAGGGAATCGCCACCTGCCTAGTAAGTTATTCACGGACCCCGAAATGTTGTGCCAAAACAATGGCCCCACGTCCAATCAAGTAACCAGTCGTGGGTTCGGGGACATGGTACGGATTGAATCAATAACCCAATCCGCCCGCATGTAGCGCCTCTACTCGTCTCATTGTAATTCCATTAAGCAGATTTATTGGATGCACACAACTTACTTTTTAGCACCTTAGAAGCACTAACCTAAAGATTACTACGAAGTGTGTTCTATTATGCACAAGAGACTACCTAACCAGAAATTGTGACCACTTTGTATTAATCATGTTAAAACGTGCCTAAAATCAGGTTGTCCATAGTAATCTGATTTAAAGTGATTCACAAATTTCCGTCTTTTGACAAAATATATACAAATTATACAACAATACAATATGAAGCATATGAACTTCAAAGTATATACAAACTCATCTTACCCTAAATCTGCAAATAAAACAAAAGTTAGTTGTAAAACGAAACGAAACGAATCCTTTGCCTTGAATCGCTACATGAAGACAAAGAAAACAAATTGTTCATGATAAAACACGAGCGCAATGAATCTTTCTCTGAATCGCTATACAAAAATAAGAAACGTTAGTATTGACAAGGATAATGATAATAAAATGAAATGAAAAGAATGAAACAAAAACAATGGAAACAATGAAAACGTTGTGAAAATCCTACTATTACATGAAACGATTAAAAAGTGAGTTTCTACATTGTTAAATTACATTAAAACTCATAACAAAAGTTAATCAAGTTAAAAGAATGAAAGAGAGTTTGATAATCTCAGAAGTAAACCTTTGTTACGCTTGTTGATTCGAAAGAGAATCGATGCTTGAATTAAAAAACGAATGTGTTGAGTTTTAGAGAGAGAAGAGAGAAACGTATCTCGGGAATGTGTCCGACTGAGCAAGGTAGGCAATGTATTTATAGCACGAGGGAAAAACGAGGTGGGAAAACCCTGCGTACATACGCAGAGGAGTGCGTATATACGCAGGCCTGCTAATACCAGGTAGCCTGCGTATATACGCAGTGCTATAACCAGGTACCTGCGTATATACGCAATGCTGCGTATATACGCGCACCTCTGCTATTACGCTGCCCCAGCATATATTTTTTCCAAAAACTCGAAATATTTTGATTTCCTCGATTTTATTCGTGATTCCTTGATTCGACGCACCTAGACACCCTTGCTCTCCAAGCAAGGATTTCTAGAGTGTTCTAGAAGTTCCACGTATTATTCGGAGTATTTTTGTGTATTTTGTATTTTTTTTGTATTTCTGCGTATAAAAACTTATAAAAATCAATAAAAATGTAGAAATCAAGAAAAATAATCTAAAATACTGGTGAGCTCAGAAAAATGTGAAAGAAGCAATGAAAACTGGAAATATGGAATCCACCAATATAAAAAATCCTAAAAATAGAAAAGAAAACCTAAAAATAGAAAATAATTAAAATAAATAAAAGAAAATGTTTTTGCCCATTTTATTTGTCCTTTGCTCAACAGTTCCGAGTATGACCCCACGTATTTTCAACTTTTGTGAGTTCAAAGCATCTTTTCTAAGTCGAAACAATCGCGAGACGCGGTATGTTTCATCACTGATTACTCTTTTGGGGAGACATTTTTAGGTGTCTACACATACTAGTAGATGCATCGGTATCAACTTCCTGAGTATTAGCATCGCCAACAAGAGCCTCGAAGGTATTAGTTGTAAAGGTAGCTTTGGGAGGCACAACCCTCCTTTGTGCAGAGCTTTTGTCCGAAACATGTGTGAAACCATCCTTATCAATCAGAAGAGCTGAAGCATTGGTAACAACTGCAGGAGCTGTTAAAGTAGGTGGGACTAACTCAACAGGAGCACGAACCACATTTTTGAGTTGCCAAACCTGTTTAGATTTCACCTTACAATCTGTGTGAGAGTGTCCATACTTCTTGCAATTAGTACACAAGATAGGCTTCCAATCATACGCCACTGCTTGAACTCGAWCAACCCCATACTTATCTTCAAAAACAAGCTCAGTAGGGAACTCTTGGTTAACAGTCACAWCAATCATCACCTTTGCAAAGGATAGTCTATCTTTTTTTTCTGTAGCTGCATCAAGTTGGATAGGAGAGCTAATGGTTTCTGCAATTTTGAACAGAGAGTTTCTGCTCCAATACTTCACATTAAGATTAGGAAATTTAACCCAAATTGGCACGGTCATAATGTCGTCATTCATCTCCAAATCTGGACTCCAATGTTTCACAATTACTCGTTTAGAATTAAAATAGAAATGTCCATTAAGACCTGCATCTCGGCCACCCATGTCCTTAAATCGGACCACAAAATTACCCTTCCCAACTGAAATCACAGCCTCCAGCCTCCACCCCCATTCTGCCCCAAATGCGTCMAAAAAATCCATCCATCACCTYAATGGGAGGGGTAGTGCCCATGACAAAGCATCTTACTAATGCCTTCCAAAAGTCCAATTTCACAACAAAATCCTCAAGTGCCATTTTCGGATTTGATTTCTCAAGATGACTAATAGGAATAGATTCAGAATTCAACACAGAAACATCATTCAAATTCAGTTCATCATGCTCAATATCCCCAAATTGCAACGCCTTAACTGCATTAGTAGAAGAAGTCTTACCCGATTYCGGAACATGAATGACATGTGAAGTTGTGAGCTCCACCAAACGAGAGAAATCAGCCGCCATCGAGGACCGTTGCTGCAATTCACGAAGGGATGACCTCGGGGATAGGACTCCCTCCTCCGAACAGCTCTCTAGATCGGAAAACACATCCACCAAAACCTGTTGTTCGTGCCCCTTCTGCAAATCGCGTTTAATCGAACGCTTAGCTGTAGTTGTTGAGTGAGCTTTGGGCCTTATTCAAATTGCTGCCCTTCCCCTGAACTTTCCAAGGGAGGCCCCGACGACCTCCCGCCATGGCCACACACCCGGAGGTGGTGGAGTATCGCAGAACCCTAGAAAGACGAAAGAGAGCTGCTACTGCTTTTTTTCGTGAAATTGCTTTTTTAATAGGTAGTTTTAATTGTCATATTTTAGATTATTTTTTTTAAATGAATGATCTTATTTTGATTTCAATTTTTCTTAAAAAAAATTATTAAGTATAATTGTGCATATGTTATTTTCCCCCTCCTTTACTTAAAAAACACCAAGGTAAGAAATGCGCATAAATGCGTGCATAGCTTTTGAATTGTCATTGTTTTATTTTTTTTTACAGACACATAGCTCTTGTTTGTTGGTTGCAATTCTTCAAAGTTAGTTTTTACCTTTGTAATTAACATTGGTACGGACTTTTGAAATAAGTGTTGAAATAGTCTAGATAAGGGCAAAAAGCTTAGGGACATAGGTATGGGGTTATAGGGATTGAACTAGGGCTTTTCAGAATTACTTGTAGATGCTTGTTCTGAGTTCAAAAACTATTTAATTCTCACTGGTGGATTACAATGGCTGTGGCTTTAATAAAGAAGTAGTAATGCTGGGTAGGTTTTGGTGAGATAGGTTATAATGGCTTATAATTCACTTCTTCTCGTTCTTATCATGGTATGCTGTTGAACATGTCTCGTTTTGCTGTTGTCGCTTGTTGGGAAGGTTCTGATTTGCGTTTTACTATTCATGTGTCGACTTTCTTTGTAAGCTTTTGGACTTTGATCACAAGTAGACTGGAGAGGTTCTGCATGTAATACGCACTTAATATCAGAGTTTCTAGAGGGCTAGTTCTAGAGTGGTGTGGAAACCATCTCTGATGTTGGACTTGAATTGCATTTCACGGTTCGCGGTACACATCAATATAATCTAAACAGCATCTGCAGCAATTATTTTCACTTTTTTTTGTCTGTTTGATTGCTTGGAAGGATCGGTTTTAAGGGGTTAATGATTGGGGTGAAATTTGTGCCTCATATTTGTTTATGTGAAAATTTTTTGGAAGGGGAATTTCCAGTGGTATATGTTTGAGATTGACTGATAGTGTAAACTCGTTTTTTAGTTTGTTAACAATTTTGGTTGCTAATGAAATAGTAATGTGAACGCATATGCAGTAATTATGTAGGACACCTCAAGAGAGCTTCTATTCCATCAATAAGTATGATAGAATATTGGCTTGAAATTGTTTACTCTGTAGAACTTTTGCTTAGTTGTGCAGTTTTTTTAGATAAGCAGTTTCTCATCTATGTCGATAGTTTGGTAATGTGTGGACGTCTAGATTTGGGCCTTGTCTTACGAAGACAATTTAGGTTAAAAACTAATATTTTTCCTGTAGAACAGCAGTTCGATGTTAGTGTCTTCTATCTATGATCGGGTTTCTCTGTAATTCAAGACTCTGATGTTGCTTGGTGCTGATTCATTTATGCAACCTACATAATTGACACTCTGTTATTCTTTGGATAAGTCATAGTATATATCAAACAGTTTTTAAATAATCATGTTTGTGCTGTGTTTATTTGGTGCATTACCTCCATATTTAGTTAGTGTGCAGATAGGGTAGTGGCAGTTTTGGAAGCAGATAAATCTGACGTGTCTTGATGACACATTTATGTAATGAGGCGGCGTTGTCATATATTGTTTATAGCATAGTGTAGGTGTCGCAGAAATGTGTACTTTGCTTGATGAGAGAAACGGGTCAATACGTAAAGTTCTTCTGCAACGATTGAGGCATGTTGATTGGAGGAATTAGATGTTGTCAGACTAAGTAAATACACTTGTTCTTGTTCTATTCTTTTTATCTATTAGCTTTATTTTGGCAACATTTGGGATGGGGCTTGTCGTCTAGAGGTTTACTGGCATAAGCGTCGAAAGTCGCTTTTCACTTGTAATACATCCATGAAGGATGATATCAAGGAAATGGCGGGATAGGTTTTTGCCCGGTGATTAACATTAATACATCCTTACTCTAGTGAATCTAGGTCTAGTGCTGGCTAATAATTCTGGGGTGATATTTGTGCACATATATTTTCTTTTATGCTGGTTATTTTTTTTTTGCTGTCTAGAGTTGAGGTTCGTCTGAATTGGTGCTTTTAATTGAGGTGAGGATAGTGTCATACCTATGATCTTTTGATGACTTGTTGTTCTTTTTTCTGATCCCATCCGATTTCCTTCATGGTGTGGCTTAAATAGAAGATAATCTTCTAACGAGGTGTACTTGATTGATCTGATGCATAATAGATGTATTAATGGAAGTTCTCTTAGGATATAGCCTGATTTTTTTTGTGATATGTGAATTTTAAGTTCTGTCGATTGTGTGGTTGCTTTAAATATTTGTGATATCTGATGTATTATATCTAACATAGCCTGCAAGAGCATGAATAACTCTATCAATCTAGGAGTGATTAATAATATATTTTAAGCCTAGTTGTTCATTCCGTATTTTCGCGTGTGAATGTGGTGATGTTTTTCTTGGGTTGCTTGTATGTTACATTATGGAGGATTTTGTCACTAGTCATTGTCTGGTTTAAATTATAACAACTCGGTGTCTATAGTGTCATATGTTCTCATGGAAATTGGGTGTATTAGTTAATTTCAGCAAGATCGGTTTGGGATTTGTTTGGATGACTCTGTTTGTGTGCTATTGTTCTCGGTATTAGAAGAGTAACAATGTAAGCCTAGTGTACTGAGAACAATTAGCTTTAGGGTTTTTCTGTCGTCAGGCACGTGTACTATGGAGCTATGTCTGTATGCCTTTCTCTTGTCCTGGCTAGCATAGAGGTAACAGGGTCGTACGTATCGAAATTAGGCATTTTGTTAGCTAATTTTGTTTAGTATTATCATATATATCTTATTTAGCACTACAGGAATTGGGTTAGATTCCAGAAATTATATGGTGCATTTTCTGCGCGTATCGCAGGGGTTTTCGTCAATGGACTGGTGAAGCCTTGAGGGTTTATTATGTTGCTGATTCGTGTGGTAGTTATTCTCAAAATATTGTATGTGTTGATAAGGTTCATCATGCACGATTTTCTGAATTCAAATACTAACGAAGGTTAAGGTATCACTTAGCACGCTTTAGATATAATCAGAACGTTGGAGTGTTGTCTGTAAGGGACAAAGAGCGAGTAAGATTTATAGTGTCCGAGGACTCATGAGTTCGATCTATATGGATTTTATCGAAGAAGAACTATTTTTTGAGCTCAGCATTGTATTTACTATTCTTTAGGTTAGTATGGCCTTCCTAGAGCATTGGGTAGGTTGTTGGGTTATGATGTTTAACTATTCTCTTTAATGATACAATCTTCCAATATACAATGCAGAAAGTATCATTATTTTGGAACGAGCTAGTGACCTAAGTACTTTTTGAATGATTGAATCATCATTGTGCTATTACTTGTGGCTAACTTTGCTTAAGCATAACAGCGGAATAAAGATCAAGCAGCTTATACAATATGGATGGGGACTCAGAGAGTCAGGGTAGGACTAAGGACGCCTGGCATCTAAGTATTGGGGAGGTATTAGCCTCTTGCAGAAAGCTAGGTAGTGGTGAGGCTTGCGTCGGCTCTGTAGTGTGGAGATAATTTTGGGCATGGAGATTAGTTATAGGAAGGCACGTTGTTGGTGGGCCCGCCATCTGTTGAGTTAGTGGATCACGAATGTATTTTTGCGAGGTTTATTTCGTGGCTCGATCATTATATTATTTTGCGAATTGCCTTAATGAACATTATGATTCATGCTTGTTGATCAGTGAAGAATTTATTTACAGTGTCTATTATGTATGATTTAATATAGGGTGGAGTAATTCGATGTAAATTGATGTGCGTAATCGTTGTCTAGGAATTCGATGTAGCTTTGGTGACACATCGGAAGTGCTCAATCTAATCACTAATACATTTATTCGCATTTGATACTATTTGTAATGGATGGCATTTTTTCATTACCTTTTGTTTTAACAATTGACATTGCGTGTTAGATGGTATGGTTAGTAGGTAAAGTCGCTAAGCTTAAGTGACTGCATTAAGATTGTTAACTAAACAGGGGTTGGTGTAGGACATAAAGAATAGATTTTTTTTTGATAGTGTGGTCGGATCAATGTAACATATATTTCCGCTAAATGTGTAAAGTCAAGTGGTGATGTTTTGAAAAAGGACTGGTACAATTATTATGTGTCTTGGATACTACGTAAATTATGAATGGACTCCATTCTTCCATTAAATAAGTATTTAGATTTAGGTGAATAGATAGGATATGGGTCATGTTTTTAGGATGTAGGATCTGTTACGTTAGGATCAGGTGGTTAAAAGTAATCCTCGCTCCATCTCGCGCTGCATAGAGGCTATGCGGATCTCGTAATTAGTAGAAGAAGTAAGCTCGTATGGGCGAGTGTGGCCCACTATTAATGCTCTAATGTAGTTGTAATTGCTTATACTTTTAAGCAGGAAGCTGATATAATTTGAGTGCGCTGGCATAATGTAAGAACATAGGAGATTGGTGACCGGTTGAAATCAAATTCGCCGTTTTGGTGGGAGGTATCGGGAAAACTGCAGGTAGCGACCTGAGGTAGACCCCGAGATCTATTTGGTTTTCTGGGATTTTCATTTGCGATTCTTTTTAGAGATTGAGATTCGAACAATTAGAGGTATTGGGAAGGGAGAATTTGTTCTGTTCTGATAGGCGATAATTTCCTTAGATAGATGGAGCGGATTTGAAGTGGAGAGGGTATGGCTTAGCTTCTGAGGTATTTTAAGCCATGTTATGTATCATTGTGTGTGACTAGATTGTGCTCTTCTTATTAAGATAATATAGAGGCATTTCTATATATAAGCATATACAGCAGGTCTGAGAATATAAATAGGTTGCCTTATAAGTTCTTCATCCATTGTCCGTGTGGTCTGTGGAGTCTCTTTTGTTTATACAAGATGGGTAACTTCTTAATGTATGTTTGTTGCTGGTCTCTAGTGTCTTATTTGGGTGACGAAGTTCGCGCTATTATGTATTCTAGTGTCAAGTGATGGCTTGTGTACTTTAAGTTGTGCTTTCTGGGTGGGGCTAGAGCCTGAACCCATGGGTAAAGATAAGATGAGATCATTTTTATTGTACTCTTGTTCTGTATGTTGGTGGTGGTAAGAAATGCAGGGGCTAAAGCGCATTCAGTTTGAGAGGCTATGCCAAGTGACGTCCAAGCTTAAGTTATGTGTGGTTGTGTGTGACATTTGAAGTTTACTTTTTGACGCATCCATCGACATTGACATTAAAAAAATTTTCAGCTCTATTTTTTAATTGTTTTTCATATATGCTAGGTACGCAATGTCAGCGGAATGTTTTATGGATCAACTCATTTAACTCGATCTACTACAGATTATTTAAGCCACTAGTCTCTTTGCAATGTGCGTAGTAGCACGAGTACTTGAGTTTTTGTAAGGTATTTAAGCACGTGTGTTGTATGATCATTGCTTGAATGTTTAGCGGATCGGGCTTTAATCGAGCAGTTCACAAAGGGCAAACACATTTTGATAACAAAACTGGCAAACGTAAGATATGTTCATTGTCACAAAGTCATGGATATGTTGATACTGCCGAATGTTAGATTAACACAGTCTCACTGTGAGGTTTGAATGGAGCCTTTTATTTGTGAGTGGAGGGCCTTTTACTTGTCTCAGAGTTTGAACAGTATATTTTGGTTCGTGCATGGGTTGGGAAAATAATCGATACATATAATAGGAGAGACAATAGCGTGGGTTAGGGTGTCTTTAATATGAAAAAATTGAGGCCAATCCTATTCAGGAGTTTGTCGATGCGTTGTGGGATATCACTCATTGTATTTCAGTTGTGAGCTTTAGTCTTTTAGAGGAGAGTGGCTACACTATATAGAGTGTGTCACGTCGTTCGGAGGGGAAATGGAATTCAACGTTTAGGTCACAATAAAAATTCGAGGGTATTTCAAGTTCTGGGTTCGTTTTTGGTCCTGTTCTTTCTTTGAGTTGCCTTTGGATTGTTAATTGGTTATTCCCTCTTTCTTTCGTGGTGAGTGGAGATAGTATTTCGATGTATATGGATAGTGATTCATGCTGGGAGTGTTGGATTGGGCAGAGCGATGGTTACGAGCGCACTCTTGTTGGTTACATTTGCATTGAGCAGTCTTGGATGTCATATGGAGGTATATTGTTTGTTCATTGAATTTTCCAATGGAAGATTTGATTCTCTTTTCTAGAGCAGTATGCGTTACTCTGTGTATATATCATAAGAAGCTTGGTTATGGTTGTGGCTTAGAAGATCTCTTTTCTGTGATAGTAGGTTTGTGTTATCGTTCGGCTGTATCATCTATAAAAGGGCATTCACGGCGAAGAGTGTGATCTATGTTATGAGAGTAGCGTTTGGACATTTGTTATTCATGCTTGTACATAAGTCTGGGATTGTGTATTGAGGAAGAGCAGATGCGGGTCAAAAGTGTTTGGTTTTTTCAGATTCAACGTTTGAAACTCAGTGAGAAGTAGGGAGGGGGTGGGATATACGTGAGTTCGGCTTTTTTTGCACCTGGTGGAGTGGGAGCCTTCTCCTCTACCATGTTTGGATCGCATCTTTAGTAAAGTCCTCAGTTGTTGTGGCCTCTACTTGATGGTATTTGAATAGGCGTTAAGATTCAATTTCTACTCTTTTTTATCCTTGGAGGATCTGGAGTGGGTCAATGGTTGTAAGCTTCCTTTGTTTTTTTGAGTCGTTCACGTGCTTGAGTGTAAGTCATGCCCAATGGAATACTCACGCTAGACGATAATAACCTTGATCCTTGGGAAACCAGAGGTGTTTGCAGTGTAGAAAGCATTGTTTGAAGAACCAAGCATTGTCCTTGCTTGTTGTTGTTCCATTTCGGTTTGTTTAGTCTAGAATGTTTTTCTTCTCAATAAGTCATCCCTCAAGGCAATAAATGTGGTAGAACGCTTATCGAAGTATCTGACCCAGATAGCGAAGATGATTCTTGTATCTTGGTTGCAAAGTTCGATATGAAGATTCACCTTTAAGCTCTCAGGAGGAGCATGAACCAGTTGTGCAGCAGCCTCTTTCCATCTAGAGAGGAATGTAGTAAATCCTCTTTCCCTCGCCTTGTTTAGGATTTCAAGTGTCACTGGAGAGAGGTTTGACTTTGAATGTTCCCTTTGTAAGATCATAAAAGCAAGGGAACATCCTCCAAGTTTCAGTCCCTTTCAGACAAGGAGAAGAACGCATTTTCTGGCACACGGTGAAAGCGAGAGTGGAAAGACCTTCGGGTAGAGGCAGAGTCGACCCCTTTGAGGCAAGGTTAGCCTTAAAGCCTTGAGATGGAAACGGGGATCGTCAGTAGGCTTGAATTGAGGGAGATAATTGGTGAAAACTTGTCAGAGAGTTTGCCAAAACCAAGGGGGGACATCTGTTCTCCAGTGTTATCATAGTAAGTTGCCCATCGTGTCTTTTGACATCTTCTCATGTTCTTAGCGATGGCAGCAGAAGAAGAGCTTGGCGGTGAGATGTTTCATTACTCTTTGGGCTAAGTTTGCACAGTGACAGCGAAGCTCAATCCACTCTTCCTAACGTGTTCGTGCTCATGGTGAATGATGGAGATGATCTAGGAACTTGGTGGACTCTGAATAAGGTTGGCTTTGCGGAGATGGGATGGTGGTAGTGACTGACTCGCTCTGAACTTAGTTTTTGATTAGCTTGCGAATCCAAAACGGGGGGCTCAAATGTTGAATTTGCCAAGTACAAGACGACGGATTATTGGAGTGGCTTCAGTTGACTCAAGACTCATGCATGACCCTAACATGATCGTCTTCCTCATATGCCATGTCTAATGCAAAAACTATAATGAAATGCATGGTCTCCTTCCCTTTTTGTATTTTTTTCGATTTTTTTTTTGCTTTTGTTTTTTTTCTTTTTTTTTTGTTTTTTTTTTTGTTTTTTTTTTTTTTTGGAACAAAAGGATGGACCTTTTACAAAATGATGGTGTAATATGCAATGTTAATGTTTGAATCCTATGTCTAACTAAAGACGATTCATAATTCTATATGCTTATGTGATGTGTTAGTCTAATACGTACAAGGCTAAGAGTCTAGTAATATGCATTCAAAGTAACACACAACATGAATTGAGTTTCAAACCACTAGGGTCCAGTTCTTAAGGAGTATCTGAATGGTCGGTTGGTTAAGTCAGAGATGTCATGCCTAAAAGAGAGCTTGGTCAGTTTTCACCACTTGCAATTAGCGATGTATGCCAAGATACCCTTATGCACACGCATCAGTAACACGTGACACACGGCATGGGCGGGATGGGACTTGCCTTAGCCATGCGATCAATTAACCACATGCAACCAAGGTAGTCCCCCTTAGGTGTCTCGAGCATAGAACATGCCCATAGTGAGACCAAGGGGCCTAAGGCGCACCTTATCGAAGGGTCACATGCAAAATGCAAAATTCCAATAAACGTGTGATGGAATTATGAGACTTTTCAAGTCTGTCCACTTCACCTAACGGTGATTATCCCAAGTGAAGTCGCCAAATTGTAGGACGTGGGCGCGCCCTCACGTATAGCGGGCGCGCGGCTTGGTACTACTCGAGTGCTTTTGCGTGGGCTTTGAGCCACGGAACCCGCACGTGAGTGCGTTGGGGTGTGTGTCGATGAGGGGAATCGCCAGTGCTAGAAAGGTTATTCACGGACGCCCGAAATGTTGGTGCCAAACAATGGCCCCACGTCAATCAAGTAACAGTCGTGGGTTCGGGGACATGGTACGGAAATCAGATCTACCAATCGCCCGCATGTAGCGGCCTCTATTGGTCTACTTGAATTCCATTATCATGATTTATTGGAATGCACACAACTTACTTTTTGCACCTTAGAAGCGATAACCTAAAGTTACTAGAAAGTGTGTTCTATTATGCACAAGAGACTACCTAACTAGAAATTGTGACACTTTGTATAAATCATGTTAAAACGGTGCCTAAAATCAGGTTGTCCATAGTTAATCTGATTTAAGTGATTCAATAATTTCCGGTTTTTGTTTAGCAAAATATATACAAATTATCAACAATGACATATGAATAGCATAATGAAACTTCAGAAGTATATCAAACTCATCTTACCCTAAATCTGCAAAAAACAAAAGTTAGTTTGTAAAACGAAGAAAACGAATCCTTTGCCTTGAATCGCTACATGAAAGACAAAGAAAACATTAGTTTGATAAAACGCAAGCGCAATGATCTTTCGCCTTAATGCATACAAAATAAAGAATGTTAGTATTGACAATGAATAATGAATAAATGAATGAGAAAACCAAATAAAATTGGAACAAGACAATGGTGAAAATCCTACATATTTACATGAAACAGTTAAAAGTGAGTTTCTACATTGTTTTAATTATAATTAAAAACTCATAACATGGTTAGTCAAATTAAGAAGTGGAGAGATTATTGGTGAGTAATCTCAGATATAACCTTTGTTATCGCTTGTTGATTCGAAAGAGAATCGATGCTTTGAATTAAACGAATGTAGATGTGTTTAGAGTGTTTTGAGAGAGAGAGAGAGGAGTAGCGTATCGTGATGAATCGGTGTGAAAGTGTGCGTGCCGGACTGAGCAAAGGCAAGAGTGTATTTATAGGCACGAGGCATTTTCGAGCAAATAAACCTGCGTATATACGCTGTATATGAGCCGTATATAGCTGCTGCCTGCGTATATAGCTCGTATACAGCGTATGCTGCTTACTCATATGGATCGTAGTCCATATTGACGTATATACGCTCCTTTGAGCGTATATATTTTTCCAAAACCTCGAAATATTTTGATTTCCTCGATTTTATTCGTGATTTCCCTTGATTCGACGCACCTAGACTCTTGCTCTCCAAGCAAGGAGTTCTAGATGTTCTAGAAGGTTCCACGTATTTCGGAGTATTTTTTATTATTTGTATTTTTTTGGTATTTCTGCGTATTTAATTAAAATTCATAGAAAATATAGAAAAATCAGAAAAATAATCTAAAAATAGTGGCGGATTCAGAAAAATGTGACGGAATGATGCAAATAAAAAGATGAATCCTTAATGAAAACCTTTGAAAATTTAAAAAGAAAGAATGTTTTTGCCTTTTTTGCCTTTGCTCATATTTCCGAGTCGACTGCGTATTTCCAACTTTTGTGAATTCAAAGCATCTTTTCTGATTCGAAACAACGCGAGACGCGGTATGTTTCATCAGATTACTCTTTGGGGAGACATTTTCAGGTGTCTACACGTGGCCTGGCTACATATTTTCCTCAGCTTTGGGTTGAGAGAGGGTGGAGGCTTCCCGTCGATGCACCGCTCGGGAGAGCTGACCTTATCTATTGCACGTGGAATTGGTCCTGGTTTTCCTTGACTTCCCGCTCAGAAAACTTTGCGTGTCTGGCACTTGCACAAAGGAGATAATCCTATTTCGGATTATCTCCCCTCTGATGCTTAAGTAAGTTGGAGTTTTAGGGAATAAAAAGTGCAAGCTAGAGAGAGAAGTGAGGAGATGCTCTCAAGTGGTTGGTTGTTAGGCAATAAATGCTATGAAAGTGTGTGTTTTCCTTGTTTTTCGGGGTATTATAGGCAATCCTCAAAAACCAAGGAACCACTTGGCATGGGTGACACTGTCATTCATCCATGCTTCGAGCGTTCTTACTACGTTTCGGTGTGAAAACGGTCGGTTCTTCGTCCCATTTTGGTTTGGATTACTAAAAAATTGTGACGCTTGCACCGTGGATCATTTTGACCCAATATTTGAAGGACACGTGGGCAGGGATTTTCCGTGCACATCATGAGTTTTTTTTCAAATGGCTTGAATCTTAGTAAGTGATGTGGTATCAAGACATAAGATCATGAATTCATCACTATCACTTAATGACTAATTTTCTTTTGAATACTTATGATAACAATTTATTTATTGTTTGTACTATAGTGAAGTAACAAAGCAGCATAATAATGGCTTCGTCAAAATATAGAGAGTCAGCATCTGTTTTTTTATATGCAACAACATACCTGGCGTTGAACAAGATCGAACGTTATCTGCTGGTTGCAATTTGTTAATACACTCTTCAATTCTAGCTTTTTCAAATCCGTTCAATATTTATACATTTAACAAGGCTACCTGTAAGAATTATATGAATAATATACGGTGTTAACATAATTAGAATTAGCCATATAAAATTAAATATACAATTTATGAAAAATGTAGATAAATTTCATCTGATATATTACAATGATTCTTCTGAATATGTTTACGATTCCTAAAAATATAGTTGAATATTATATTTTAAAATGTATGTACATATGTTCCCAAAAACAAAAAAAGTATGTAGCATCAAATGAAATATTACTACTTGCTACTTTAGTAAAATAAATTGGTTTACCAATTCGCACTTTCTTATCAAACATATATGCATTATAGTGCACACTTAATTGTAATTCGTAATGCATAATATTCTTACATGATGCACATGCATAAGTTAGTCAGTAGAATGTATTTTTAGGTTTTCAAATAATGGAACTAAAATAATTAAAGGAATATTGCATGTTTATTAAAATATTTTTTTACATTAGTTGCATCTTTTTCTAAATTTAAACGGACTAAATTGTATGTTAAACAAACTTGAAAGGTAAAGTGCACTTACACAGACACACAAAGAAGAACTAGCACCAAAGGAAAGGAACAAAGTTGTCTTTTCAGCCATATTGAAAAGCTATAGACTTCAACAGAAATGACAATTTTTTTAAAAACTATAGGAGTTATTTAAAAAAGGTAGTAGATAAATGTGAAAACGTGACGTGAAGTTGGAATCAATATATACACTTGATGAGTGATCATCAATTTTGGTAGGTTCGATTAAAATTTGAAAAGTCTTTGAATATTAATAAAAAAATCAATTTTATTTGCAATAATAAGTGTATTAGTATAATTAATGTGTAGGATTTTTTTTCTTATTTATGCGTGAAATTTTTATGATTTTCTTTGAAAATTTGAAGGATACGTATTGTGTGATTCTTGTTTTGAAAAGATTTTGCTGAATTCATCATTCGGATTTACTAACGCATTTGATTTTTCGGAGACTGCACTTATAATAATTTTTTTATATTATTTAGCAAATCATAAGTGAATTGGTAATAAAATTCATGTGAAGGAATTTTTCGCAGATTTATGTGCATTGAATTTTTATGCTTTGCTTTGAAAATAAATGATTTAATGTGCGTGCGTGAAATATTTATGTTACTTGTTTTGAAAATATTTTGCGATATTCATGATTTTCTAGATTTACTAAAACATTTGTTTTTTTGAAGGTTGACAACCCATTGTAGCAATGATTTTTTCATATGGAGTAACTAGTTTAGACTCGTGCGATGCACGATATTTACTAATTAACTTGTTTAAGGACCCGTGTTTTGACGGACGATAATTTTAGTTACATTATATCTTTTGTATTCCTTATAAGTATTAATACTATATGTAGAAAACTGAAAAATGCCTAAAATGATAAAATAAAAATCAAAAATAATATTTATATTATGAAAATTGTCACATTTCTCTTAACAGGTATTTTAATTGTCATATTTTAGATATTTTTTTAAATGAATGATATTGTTTTGATTTCGATTTTTTCTTTAAAATAATTATTAAGTATTATTGTGCATTGTTATTTTCCCCTTCTTTACTTAAAAAACACCAGGTAAGAAATGCACGTAAATGCGTGCATAGCTTTTGAATTGTCATTGTTTTTTATTTTTATTTTTTGTGCTTTTTAAGTAAAGGCTTCTACTTTGAGTGAGATAATTAGGTTTCTTTAAGTTTTTAAAACTAACATTTTTAAGATAGAAGAAGTACTTCATATATATTTTTTTATGATTTTCTTTCATTCTATTTTTAATTTTTATTTACATAAGATTTTTTCTATTTTTAGGTTTTTGGATAAGAATATTTTTTTATTTTTAGATGTAGATGCTATTAAGTTGTTATATATTTTCTTTTTATTTTATTGTTTTTATATTTAGTCATTTCATCTTTTCTTCATCTTTTTTAATGTTTTGGATAAGATATATTCTTTTATTTTACATTTTTATATTTTGTGATGTTATTTATTTGAG
>SNQN01002070.1:0-19580 GCA_008642245.1 Bassia scoparia | reverse complement strand
TATTTTTTGTGCTTTTTAAAGTAAGAGTTCTACTTTAGTTTTTGTCACTCATTGACCCTGAGATCAAATAGGTTTTATTTTAGAATTGTATTTTAAAAACATACATTTTTTAAGAGATAGAGAAGTACATTGATCATGTATATATTATATTAAATGATTTACTTATCATCATAATCCTATCTATCTTAATTATTTACATAAGATTTTTCATATTTAGGTTATTGATAAGATATATTTTGTATTCTCTTGTCTTAGTTTTCATCTAGAAGTTATAACATGTAAACTAGATAAATTCCATATTTTACACTTCTTACTATATTTCCATTTTTATCTTTAGACATTTAATATTGTTTTTCAATTTTTTGGATACGATGTATTCTTTTTATTCTATCCTTTTATATTTAGTTATTTGATTTTTTAAGTTTTTTAATAGTATCCTTGGGGGACAAAAAGGTCTCTACAAAATTTATCAACCAAATTTGGGTGTTTGCTTTATATATAGAACATAAATAGTTCGTTATATAATTTATTGTTTTTCACTTTTTTGATAAGATAACTTTTTTTTATCACTGTTTTAAGATCTAGATATTAATAAGTTATTAGATATTTCCGTTTTTATTTTTACTATTTTTACTTGCTATATAAAAATTATTACTTGCTATACAAATATTTACATAATTAATTTTTGACAAACATTTACAATTTTTCAAATAATTCCAACTTTTATTAACAATATTATTTACATCATTTATGAGCAAATGTGTCTCCTCAAATTGAATAGCCGATGAGGAAAAGTACGACATTTCGAAATAGATTTGATTCCGAAAGTTATGACAATTCCATAAACCACACCAACTTGCTAAAGTCGAATTAAATTTGAGTTTGAAATCATACACTAAGGGTCTAATAATAGGTGGAAAGTATTTATTTATATTTATTTTAATTATTTTCTATTTTTAGGCTTTTTTCTTTATTTAAAGGATTTTTTAGAATATTTGCAATAGGTTATTTCTAATTTTGTTCTTCTCATTTTTCTGAGCTCTCCAGCATTTTTAGATTATTTTTCTGATTTTTCTTTCATTTTCTTTGATTTTTACAAGTTTCATAAAATGATTTTCGAAAATAAGTAAATTCTGAAATTCTTAGATAAATCCCGATAATTCGGGAATAATCTAGAATATTATAGTAGATTCATCTTGTTCACCAATTTTATCCAAAAATGGATAAAGGTTAATTCGAATAGCAAATTAGATGCAAAAAATATGGATAAGATTTCCTAAACGAAAGATTGATATAAGTAGAATTGAGCGCACGGATCGTTAACGTGGCATGCCAAGTCAACAAGGTCCGTATATACAGATTAAGTGACCGTATATACGGTTCATGGACCGTATAGACGGTTGTTATTTCGTACTCTTTATTTTAATTATATTTGTCTTCTTCKAAAATGTCTATAAATACATTCTCTCGGTACTTAATCGAACATCAACGAAAARCAATAGTTAATCAACGAATTCTCTTGTTCTTATTGCAATTCAAAGCACTCAAAAATCTCTCTCACACACAAATAACTCACAAAAACACAAATCTTTCACAACATCCAAGGATAGAAGGATTCGATAGATATTCCTTTAATTTATCGAAGGCTTGTTGACAATCATCGTCCCATACCTTGGGTTCGTCCTTGTTGAGCTTGCGAAAGATGGGTTCGCAAACCATGCTAAGCTTGGATATGAATCGACTAACGTATTGGAGACGGCCTAAGAATCTGCGAATCTCCTTTTCATTAAAAGGTGATTTGAGAGACATTAGTGCTTGGAGTTTCGAAGGATCAATATCGATGCCTCTATTGCTAATGACATACCCAAGGAGCTTTCCAGAGGTTACTGCAAATGCACATTTCTATGGATTGAGCCTCATTTAGAATCTTCGATGTCTTTCAAAGAATTTTCTTAAGACGTCATGATCCTCTCGTTCTTTGGCTATTACTTTCATGTCATCAACATATATACTTCCACTTCCTTGTGCATCATGTCATGCAAAAGGGCGGTGACAGTGCATTGATAAGTGGCCCCTAAGTTCTTAATCGTAAGGCATAACGGTCTAACAAAATGTTCCCTATGGAATGATAAAGGTCGTCTTCTCCATGTGTTCTTCGGCCATCTTTACTTGATTGTATCCTATGTATCCATCCGTGAAAGGCAACAAGGTATGATTGGCGGTGTTGTCAACCAAGATATCTATATGAGGGAATGGGTATTCCTCTTTTGGGCTTGTCTTGTTCAAATTGTGAAGTTCAACACACATTCGAACCTTTCCATTCTTCTTCATAACTGGAACCACATTGGCGATCTATTCTAATTACTCACTTCTAATTCCTTGATCACTTCTTCTTCGATCTTAAGTGCTATGTCTGGCTTCATTCTTCGTAACTGTTTCCTGACAGGATTGGACCCTGGAATCAATCGTATAGTGTGTTCGGCAATCTATGGATCAATCCCTAACAAATCTCMGTAAGACCATGTGAACACATCCCTATATTCCTTCAAAGTCTCGATCAATTGAGTTCTTTCTTCGACGGTAAGACTAAGGCCTATCCTAACCATTTGTGGCTTGTCGTTGCTTGAGATGTCGACTTCTTCAYTGTCTTCAATGATTGGGTTTCTATGTTCATGGTGTTCCATTGCTTTTTAATTTCATCATCATTTTTTTCATTTTCAGCAGTTTCAGAATTAAAGCAGTCAAATATGGAATATTTAGAAGAAGACGAGTAGTAAGAAAAAGGCATAGTCTTATTGAATTCGTAAATCATATACATCAAAAGTAGAAGCCTCAAAGGAGGATGAAAGAACATTATTAGACTCAAAGGAAGGTTTACGATCGTCCTTAACCTCGCTAACACCGGACTCCCTAGGCTTAAAGCTAGACTCTGATTCCGATTCAGACTCTTTTTTAGATTTGAATTCATTAAACATTTAACCCTCTCTAGTAATGAATTGAAATTTGCGGCCATCTGGTGTGGTAATCTTCAAGGTCTTGCACCATCTTCTAACAATGTTTTTTAGTAGGAGCAATCAGCTTGATTGGATTGAAGGACTCGTAACTCACCACCTCTTGAATGCTTGATTCGTATGTTTCCTTTTCCATGCCGAAAAGTAGACCCATGCCCATAGGCAATGACAGGTGGTATGGTTTTGACGAACTAAATAAAAAAAAGATTCCTCCTTTTTCTTGTTTTTGATTATTTCCATTCAAGTAAAAAATAACACAAATTGCAAAATAATAGATAAAAACCAATATAATTCAAACAGCCAAATTATTTCAATCAAATCAAATAATTCACAAAAGAACCAAATTACTTAAATTATTTTAATGCTTTAATTTATCATACAACATACGAATTAAAACAATGAATTGAGTTTAAATGGAAAAGAATTAATGCATTAAAACAATGAATTTAAGCTACCTACTGCATAAAATAAAGAGTATTAAAAAATCTACACACCTACTTTCTGTATGAGGACGCTTTTTAGAACTACCCTTACTACTCATCGTTTCAATCCATGTGCCTTCTCTATGGTTAGCACGCACATAAGTGGATGAATCCTCAATGCTACACATTTGAGTTTCCTTCATTTTTAAGGAAGGACAGTCCTCCAAAGGGGAATCATCATCATCGTCATCAAAGTCATCCATGTCATGTCGACGCCTTGGAGTTATTACAGCTAACCTTTTCTTATCTGAGGGATCAGTCGTGTAAAATACTTGCCTTGCTTGACTTGCCAGAATGTAGGGATCTTCGTTATGACCAGACTTATCAAAGTTGACAAAAGTTGTATTTGCTAAATTATCATACTCGACCCCCGAGTTATTTTCAACCCATTTGCATCCAAAAATTGGTATTGAAAATCCAATATAATTTAACTCAAAGATCTCTTCAATGGTTCCATAATACTGCATTTTGCCACGTATGGGTCTCTTGTCTTTAGCACTGGCAAAGTGCATTGCTTCGGCTTCTAAAGTTACCCCACTATTCTTCATAGTGTTATTTTCATCTTGAGCCTTAGTCTAAAAGGTGTAACCATTATATGCATATCCAGAATAAAAGGATGCATTGAAGGTAGGTCCATATGCTAAGCTTTTTAGTAGATCAGAAACATGATTTGATGGATGTTGAAGCTCCTTAGTCACTTCACCTTTCAACCATGTATMGAATGTTTTATAATGTTCACTAAGTAATGATCGCTCAGTAGCCTTGCGATTTTGATTCCTCAAAAACACCATGTGTTGTTCAACATACAGGGCAACATCACGCTCATTTAGAAGAACATATGTGTGGGCTAATCGCCATTGATCATTAGACAAGTCACGTCGTTTGTGACCTATGGTTCCCTTCCCTTGTAACTTCCCAGCATGTCGTGAAATAGGAATCCCAATGTCCTTCACATCTAAAAAATCACTACCACATCTAATGGCATCCTCAAAAAATAACCTTTCCGCTATGCACGCTTCAGGTCGATAAGGATTTTTCACATATCCTTTATAAACCTTGTTCTATCGTTCKAAAGCCCACTGATTTCTCAAATACACAAGCCCACAAAATCTTACCTCCCTCACCAAATGGATCGTCAAGTGTATCATGATATCAAAAAAAGATGGAGGGAAGTACATCTCCAATTGGCATAATATGATAATAATCTAATTCTCAAGAATTTTCAAATCCTTATGATCAATTACTTTGCTATATATAGCATTGAAGAAACAACATAGTCTAATAATGGCATAACAAACATTTTTAGGTAAAATTAAACGTATAGACACAGGGAGCAAGTATTGCATCAAAATATGACAATCATGAGACTTAAGACCGACAAGTGGAAGATTTTCCGTTGAAACAAGCTTCTGGATGTTCGAAGAAAACCCCTCTGGCACTTTCACTCCTGCCAAAGACTCACAAAATTCTTTCTTATGCTTCTCTTTTCTTGAGAGTGTATATGCAGCTGGAGGTAAATATTTTTTGTTGTTCTTCTCAACTACATGCAATTCTTGCCTAATATTTAGCTCCTTTAAGTCTTCTCGAGCTTGTAAGTCGTCTTTAAACTTCCTCGTTATAATCAACAGCGTACCAACTACGCTATCAAATACATTTTTCTCAATATGCATCACATCCAAAGAATGTCTCACAAATAGGAACTTCKAATAAGGCAAGCGAAAGAAACACAAGCATTTCTTGTATCCTTGGGTTGGAATGGTAGATTTATGCTTCTTCCCAAATGTAGTCTTGATACCTTTAACCTTCTCAAAAACCTCTTTACTTGTTGAGACTTTTGGACGTTCTTCGAATTCTTGTTTCCCGTTAAAGGCCTTTTTTAACTTACAATATGGATGATCCATCGACAAAAAGCATCGATGCTTCATATAAATCATTTTCTTTGATTTTGCTAGCCACTCACCCTTCAGACCATCCTCACATATGGGACATGCGGTTTTTCCCTTTACAGTGTTCCCAGAAAGATTAGCATATGCGAGAAAATCTTGGAGGGTACAAAATAAAATTGCTCTTAAATTGAAAGTCTCTCTTCGATATGCATCAAATGCTTCAACACCTTGCTCCCAAAGTAGCATCAAATCATCAAGAAGAGGTGCTAGATACACGTCGATGTTATGACCTGGTTGTTTTGGTCCAGAAATTAACAACGAAAGCATCATGTACCTTCTTTTCATGCATAATGAGGGAGGCAAATTATAGGTAACCAAAATCACCGGCCAAGTGCTATGAATGCTACTGAGGGACCCATATGGATTTATACCATCTGTTGACAAAGCAAGGCGCAAGTTCCTTTCTTCTTTAGAGAACTCAGGAAACATTCCATCAATAAACCTCCATTGAGGGGAGTCGGTTGGATGACTAAGAAGATGATCTTTTTTACTGCCATTGGAATGCCATGTTAACTTTTTAGCATRTGATGCATTTGCAAATAGACGCTTAAATCTTGGTATTATAGAAAAATACCATAAGACCTTTGCAGGAATTCCCTTTTTCTTCTTGTACCTTGAGGCATTACAAATAGGACAACTCTCTAATGATTCATGTTCCTTTCGATACATTATGCAATTGTTACGACACGCATGAATCTTCTCATAAGGCAATCCCATTGTAGACAATGTCTTCTTCGCCTCGTATGTACTTCTTGGAAGGACGTTYTCTTTGGGAAGCATAWTTTTTACTAATGAAAGTAAATCACTAAAGCTCTTATCACTCCAGCCATAAGCTGCCTTCAAATTATATAGCTTCAAAATATTAGATAGTTTGGTGTAGTCCTCACATCCTTCATATAAGGGTTTCTGAGAATCACTTATCAACTTCTCAAACTTGTCAGGATTGTCATCGAACTTATCTTGAAATACATGTATCATGTCATCCAAATTTTCACCTTGTACATCATTAACAGGCTCTTCTCCTTGACTAGTCTTATTAGCAAAGCTTTCCCATTAGATTGACCTTCTCTTTGTTCCCCATGACGCCACCAACATGTATATGTGTTATCAAATACCCACTTGCTTAAATGATTCAATATTTCATCAACTCTTTTATCCAACACATTATGACACTTAAAACAAGGACACGYCAACCTATCACTGCCTTTATTGTTACGCATAGCAAAGTTAATGAAATCCCTAATTCCAGCCTCATATTCACTATCGTCGGGTTTTGAGCGTGAAATCCAACTTCGATCCATTTCTACATCACATACATATTCACATATTCAACATATTCACGTATTCCGCTTATTCACATATTTCACTTTCAATTTAAAATTAAATAGTTTCATAAGAAAGAATATCTAACCTTGTAGAGATTTCGAGATATATAAAACGCAAAGATGCAACTCCTTGGCTCCTTGCTAGGTGTTTGATGAGTTCGGCTTCACTAGTCTCTTAATAATTAGGATGATGCTGCACTGAAAAATCAAATATAATTAGTATTATGCTGCATCAGAGATGCTATACATTTTGATACATATCTAATGTAAATATGTTTTATAGATTTGTAATATGAGGTAACTAATTAATTGAACAATTTAAAAAGGAAAGCACACAAATAATGGAACATCTAATGTACAAATGCTTTTTTTGTAGGCTTTTAAGCCAATGGGAGTAGCTTTCTTTGTTGGCTTTGGGCTTGTTGGCCCATAAACTCTTGCCAACAACCACAAGTAATTTTATTAAACACTTGTGTATACGTCCAGATTAAACAACCAATTTTAAAAGACAATCAGAGACACTGAACATTAATAGAAACTCACATATCATGTTTTCTAACAACAACACTTCATGAACTGAATTAACAATTCTAATGTACTCATCAGTATTGATTTGTGACAAAGATTAACAATTAATTATATTGATTTGTCAATAAAACATCTTCTGTTGAACTAAACATAACTCGTTCCCTTAGATCACAACTATTATCTGGGTTTTATCTTTAACATAATCACTTGTACAAAAGGAAAGCTATCACCATTAATTTTTATCTTTTGATAACATGGCATAAGTTGAGAACAATGAAATAGACTGCAATAAAAGAGTCTTTTAGTACTACCCTAATGATTAATACTTCCTCCGTTTTTTAATAGATTGCAATAAATGAGTCGTTCAGTACTGCCTCATGATTAATACTCGCTCTGTTTTTTTAATACTTGCACCATTTTCCATTTTAGGAAGTTGCAAATTACTTGCACCATTTCTTATTTAGGCAAAAATTCTCAATCTCCCTCCTAGCACATGGGCCTTTTTTTCTTCTCTCTATCTCTCTCATCTCCTTAAAAAATATGCACCATTTCAATGTTGCAACAATAAAATGATAAAACGATGGTAATATGTATATTTTGCACTAAGTAATACCCATTGATAAGAGGCATAATTTTGAGAGCATATGATTAGAAGTGGTCATGAGTTCAAAACTTTAGTATCCCCATTTTCTAGTATTATATCTAAGCAAATTACATTGCAAATTCACTGATTTGGCAAGTTAGGCGGAACACACATGGTAACAAGTTGGTTGAGTGACACATGGCATAGTTCTATGAAAGGCTACGCCTTTTAAATATAAAGTACTAGCGCTACAAGCACGCGATGCGTGCGGTCAGTTTAAAATTTTACATTAAACAAATATTCAATTAGAAAAAAAATCATGTAATTGGGTACAATTTCAAATTAACAATGACAGTGAGTTATTATGATTTTCAAATTTTCGATGGAATTTTTATATTTTCAATTGAATTTCTCGACAAATAGAGTAAATGATTAATTACATTAATATACACATAATAACATTGAATCACATAATAATTTAATAAATATTCAATTCAATATGATTTTCAAAATAATTTGCAATGATTAACTGATTCATGTGGAAATTTTAGTTAGTGTAACTAATGTATTTATATTTGAATTTTTTCATACTAATTAATTAAACTTTTTTCAAAATTTGCAATGTTTAAGTATTATGGAAAAAATTAGTCAAATGTAATTAATGTGTTTTTAGAATCTTTTTTTACACTAATTAATTTAACTTTCTTTTTTTATTCATAGGAAAAAATTAGTCAATATACCTTTTTTTATGTTGCTTAGTATGGAGATTACAAAAAATAAAGAGAATTTATATTTTTTAATTAAGGGCAATTGAGTCTTTTACATCATTAAGGGTGTTTGCGTCATTTAATAAGGGGACACTATTGCTCCCCCTTGGCTTATATAATAGAGATTGATTGATATTGATGTATTTTTGAGGGATCAATGATAGTTTGAGAGTTCTAGAGGATATAAGCGTACAGATCTTACAACCCCCTTTATCTGTTGTAAGATGTTTTTGACAAAAAACTCAAAAAAAAAATTATATAATCCTATTGTCAATTTTGGTATGTGGTTTTATGAACTTACTCTTCGAAATATAATGACAAGAATGGGAAATAGGACTCTCTAGAATGCCAAAAATTGCCTGTGTTAATACWTCTCCTTTGACAATATTCAGGTGCTGAGTTTCCAGCAACTGTACAGAATATGTACCTTGTATTGGGACGACAACTATAATACTCGAAGCGTGTCCCCCGACGTAAGTTTTCTTTGCTTAATATGTTTTTTTTGGGAATGTTTGATTAATTTATACTTCCTCTCTGTATACCAACGAATATTTTATGTATCAAAAATTATACTCTTTGATTGCAATTAAAAGAAAAATAGAGAAAGTCTATCCCTACATGTTCATACTGTAATTCCTTGAAGCACTTAAGTAGTTGAGTGCTTACCAAACTCATGTCCTCTTTCGTTTTTTTACGTTCTACAGCTTAATGATCTCTATTAGGTCATTGCTGCAATTAAGTACATTTTTTTGCATGGAAATGAAGTCATGTTGACGATTAAGGAGATATCTGTAAGTTATTGTAGATATACCAAAACGGCAATATCAGAAGCAAAAGGATAACCTGCAGATATAATTCCGTAAATCAAGAGTTTAACTTGGCATTTAGTACACAAAAGGGGAACTGATCTTATATCATAACAAAGTAGAACTATGATCTTAAAAAAGAAACAAAAAAAGAAAGAAAGAGGAAASCAACAAGTTGAATAACCTGTGCACATATGACAAGACTATTGCAACCCCCAAGAGCCCAACGAAGTTAGCAAGGAGAATGTTGAGTATAAATGGAAGAGAATCATCTATTGTATAAAGATCAGAAGACAATCTGCAAAAGAAAGCAATCYAAGCATGTTAGGATACATTCTACATTCTACTTTTGGCTTAGAAAATCTCTCCCCATATTTTTACAAAAGGCAACAAAATTTCACCAAACATCTTGACTAATCACAAACACAAAAGAGGAAATAGGCCAAAGCCCTCAAGGTGCCTCCCGGAAGCGCTTCTTTAATGTCACTAGCTAGATGCATTCCCCCCATCAAGGGGATCCTTAAGCACCAACAATCGAAGAAGTGCACTAGGCACTTGAGCACAAGCATCATGTAAGAATATCAAGGAATCATCGAGAGAAATTTTTCAAGAGAATTGAGCACTCCTTAAGTACTCATAGGGGATCTTTTCTTTGCTCTTTCCATTCCGGCCCCTATAAACTTGAACCAACTCGGAAATGCCCAAATCGAACACCTTACCATCCATCTCGACACTAAGAAGTGGAGATTCACATGAGACATCATGAGCTTTGATCTTACCCTTGCACTCTTCGGGTTGCTCCATGTGAGAACTTTGCATAATGCCACAACCTACTTTTGGCCACAAAGTCACACTAGCAAATATTGGGTTAGCATCAAGCATACTACCAAGKAAATCACAAGGATGAGAGGGAGAAGAAACGATGTTGCATATTTACCCCCATGTGGCCTAACAACCWTTTTCTTCTGGAAAGTCACCTTATCCTTGCCAACTTTGAAGCTTATGGTGCCTTGCTTGACATAATGCAAGCACCGGCGGTGGCTAGGAAAGGTCTTCCTAAGATCAATGTTATGTCCGAGTTGCTAGCCACATTGAGGACCACAAAATCATTTTTGAACATATCGCCCTATACCGTTTACCAACCTTAAGTAGTACGTTTTCGGCGACCCCTATACCGTGGTGTAGGTGGGCTTGAGTGTGGTGAGGCTAAGTTTTTGAAAGACCGGGTACGTCATCACACTTATGGCCGCTCCCTAGTCACATAAAGTATCCTCAACAAGGATGTCATTTATGGTACCTGGGACGGAGAAAGTACCCGGATCCTTAAGCTTAGCTTCTCCGGGATCTTACGCGGAGGCTAGCTATATCTTAGYCTTGACCTTACCTTTTTGCCACTTGTTTTCACCTTCTCCTAAAAACTTGGAGAAGTTGGACATGTCACTCTTGGCTCCATTTGGAGGTAATTGAGAGTGATGATGTTGAAGCATTTGGAGGAATTGACCGAACATGGAGTCTATGAATCTCTCCGGGTTTGGCATCTCACTTATAACCCTAAGACTAGAAGGGTCTTGCCCATTCCTAGGCTCACCTTCCTCTTTCGCCTTACCCTTCCTCCTAGCACTCTTGTTTATCTTCTTTCTCTATTTCCCCTRCAAAGCCCCAACTTTTTCATCCTTCGTTTCACTCATTTGATCAACCTCTCCTTCGTTGACCGCCTTCACCTCCTTGGGCTCCTCACTCTCTTCTACCTTTTGTTTCTTCAACCTCTCCCRTTGTTCACTTGCCTCTTCCTCATGGACGTTCTCACGCAATGGCTTCTTAATAGCCTCACCCTTCACCTCCATTTTCTCACCAACTCCCTCGTCCTCATTTGATCTCATCATATGAACCCCATTATTCTTTGAGGTATTTGATTGTGAGGGTTGGATGTATTTTGGAGTTTGTTGGGCAAGGTTGGCCATATTCCCCTCAAGAGCCTTAAATTTAGCTCTAAACTCTTATTTGTCCTCTTTCGGTAACTCTTGGTCTTGAGGGTGTTGGATGATAGGAATGTTTTGGTTTTGAGAGGGGTGAGGTTGAAAATGGGTTTGATTTTGAGAGTTATTGAAATGGGGTGGAGCTTGTTTTCCTCTTGGCCCCATATATTGCCCTTGCATACCCCCATGGAAATTGGGGTGTTGGTAGTAGGCATTGGTTGAGTGGCTTGAAATGAGGGTTGAGCTTGGGAATTGACATACCCATAATGATTACCTTTGTACCCATAATTTGAGTCATTCCCCCTAAACCCTCCTTGCCATTGTTGATTTGGGATTTGGTTATCAAAATCGTAACCTTGGTTGGCAAAGTTTTGGTTTTGATAACCAAACCCTCATTGGGTGAATGGCCTTTGGTTACCAAACCCGTTTCCTCCCCTGGTGATTAAAAGCCCTTTGGTTGGATGCGTTTCGGTAACCAAATCCATTTCCTCCTTGGCTTGGTTGGTTATAAGGGGCTCTCTCATAGGCCATAAGCATTGGGGTTAGGGTTGTCTCCCATTCGAGGTCTTGCCCCATCGTCACCCATCAAGTTGCATTGCTCAAAATCATATTCATAGGGCAACTCATCAACAAAACGATCACCAACTAAAGACACATTTTGAACATGACAATAAGAAGAGAGATGATCATATGCATCACAATTGCTAAAAAACATGACACCTTGAGGCATAAAATTATGAACTTGGGGCTTGGACTTACCTTGGCCCTTTAATAGGGTGGGTGGAGCCGCTTGAGAGGGGGAGATTCCCCCCTTCTCAATGAATTTCTCCACTATGGCCTTGATGCCTTCTAGTAGTTTCTCAACTACCTCGTCTTTGCCTAGAGAGTGGATAATGCCCTTAGCTTGCCTTGGGGAAGCTCATTCCCCTTCTTTCCATGTCGCATATTTATCCACAATCTCTTCGATAATGCCTTCTATTTCATCCTCACTTTTTGTTCATGATCGGACCGCCCGCTCCGGCATCAAAACTAGTTTTGCTTGTGTTATGAAGCCCCATGTAAAACGTTAAATAGAGCAACCATTTGGGAATACCGAGATGTGGACACTCCCTTTGGTATTCCTTAAACCTCTCCCAAGCCTCAGAGAGTGTCTTATTAACTCTTTGGCTAAACCATTGCAACTTAGCTCGAATCTCCACCGTCTTTCTATGGGGGTAAAACTTGTGTAGGAATGCCTTAGTGGTTTCTTCCCACGTAGTTAATGAGTTGGGTTTTACCTCCTTCTCTAGCCAATCTAAGGCTTTCCCCAAAAGCAAGAATTCGAAAAGCTTGAGTCTCAAATACTCTTGACTCACTCCATTGACCTTAATCGTGTCCACATACTTCTCAAAGTCCTTCAAGTGCTTATGGGGGTTCTCACTTTTTAMCCCATGAAATGGCCTCGATTTTATGAGTAGGATGAGGTTCGGCCTAATCTCCAAGTTCCCATCGATATTAGGTAACACAATTGCCTTAGTTGTTGCATAGGAGCCGAGGGTCCCAAGATCTTTAATTGGTCTTGCCATTGTCTCTTCGTTCTCAAAATCCTCTACCACCTTTTCACTTTCACTTGACTCCTCAAATTCCTCTTCACTATCCCTCTCCTCACGAGCTTTCGAACCCGTCTTTCTAGACTTCCGAATTTTCCACAAATTCCTTTCAATCTCGGGATAAAAAAACAAGTGGCTCTCTACTTTGCATGAAATAAAAAAATGCTCGAAATGAAACAAAATCAACTTCAAGTGAAGTTGGAAAATCTTTTTTTTTTTAGAAAAAGCAAACAAAAACCAAGCTAGACTTGTAAAGACTTAAACACCTTMCCCTCCCCACCAACGYCGCCAATTTGAAGGGTGCCCGGCTAGGGTCGTTGGGTGGAAAGCCAAACCGGACACTCTCAAATACTATTTTTAAACCGATACCACTAGCTATCACAAGTATAGTAGCAAGTGAGGGGTCAATCCACGGAGAAGGAATCAAAAGAGTTTAAATCCGAACTTAACTAGCTTTGCAAGCAATCAAATTTTGAAAAGGGAATTTTGATTTAAGACTAGCTAATGGAAACACTTGAAATAAGCTTTAGAAAAACAAATATTCTAAAACTGTGTGTTCTACTCCAATCAAAAAGGGTCATTCTAGTCATGGTTCGGAAATTTGATTAATAACATTTCCCAAGTCAACTAACCCTCTCAATGGAAGTTCAAACCCAAGTCCCCTCAAGCTCGTACTAGAATTAAACAATCAAGAATCAAACCAATGCCAAAGTCAATCCTCACAATCCCTTGCAAAGGGTTGAATCAAGCACCTCTAACCCCAAAAACAATGGGTGGCCAAATCCAAAGCAGTAAGGTTTGAGAAATCACAATTTAAGGAAAATATGGTGATTGGAGAGAACAAATTATATCATCTTGGCATTTAAATGATTATAGAAGAGACTTCTAGCACTCTTAAGTTGCTAAACTACTCACAACATGCTTAGAACTTGAATAACATGAAAAAACAAAGGAAACCCATGAATAAGAAGCCATTAAAGCAAGGAATTGTATTAACAAAAAGGGTATTAAAGAAACTACTCAATACTACTCCAAATCAAGCAAAACTATAACCACAACCTTCACAAACATAAGTAGAAACAATCTAGTAACAAAAGAACTCAAAASCAAAAGCATTAACAATACCCACAAAAAGTTGAAAAACGAAAAATCAAGCAAAACTATTAGCAAACAACAATAAAACTGAAATCTAAGTAAAGAAATGGAATTACCTCGAAATTCTAGGTGAAAAGCATAAAAAGATTGTAAGATTGGAGCATGAAATGAAGATTCTAGGGCAAATTGAAGAAACTTGAAGCTACTCTCTAATGGAGATTGAAGAAGAAGAAGATGAAAGCAAAACAAAATTTGAAAATTACTCCAAAGCAATTCCCTACTACTACTCTTTTTAGTTTCTCTCTCCCCAAAGTTATATATACAAAGCCCAGAATACAAGCTCTCATAATTACAAGTATGCCATTACTAATTTAGACATATGCTTCAAAGCCTCTTCCAAGTCAAGTCATCCGGTCAAAGTCAACGTCCAGGAGCTGCCACGTAAGTGCGTGCGGACGCGCGTGCGAGGGAAAACGCACGTGCAGGGGCGCGTGTGGACCAGGTGAGGCACGTACGCACCAAAAATGCTACTGGAAAGGTTGCAGGCGCGGGTAGGGGAGCGCATGCAGAGGCGTGTGCGACCCCAGGAGGCGCGTGCGGGGGCACCTGCGGACTTGGGACGCGCGTACGCGCCTAAAATGGTTCTGGAATGGAAGAAAGTCTGTACAGGCGCGTGCACACGCGCGTGCGAGCTTCAGACGTGCGTGCGAACCCAGGGAGGCACGTCCGCGCCTTAAAGCATTCTGGAAGTGAGGGTGATCCCTGTAGGCGCGTGCCATGCACGCGCGTGCAAACCTCAGGCTGAACTTCTCAACTTCGAACGTCCATAAAGTCTTACTCTATGATCGTATTGCAGCTTGRAACATACCGTTAAAAAGCTCTCAAAGTCTACTTTCCAACGCAAAAAGTATCACCTGAAAATTCACAATACACAAAAAGATATGACTCAAATAAGATGTTAGAGCAAACATTCAAGTGCCTTAAAGCTCAACCAAAGCGACCACAATCAAACCAACAAGTTAGAAGGCTTAAAACCAACATGTGCACATCTAGGCAACTTGCAAAATACTCACAAATATTGCTATTGACTGTACAAAGATAGAAAAGAAGAGAAAACTAAAGAAAAACCTATAAAAACCACTAAAAACCAACAAAGCTTTGCAAAACTAAAAAAAGTGGAAACCTAACCAAAAGGTTAGTGAAATGATATCGAAAACACACATAATTTCAAAAATAAGGAAGAAATAAGTGCCTAAATGTGACCATTTTTGGCACATAATGAATGGTAATTATTTCATACATTATGAGTGGGATCATTTTTTATTATGATCCCACTCATAATATAATGTTAATTAAGTATTGTAAAATATAATGTATTATTATGAGTGGGATCATTTTTTATTTTTTTCCATCTAATTATTTCACAAAATTAACCACGACATTTAATAGTGTAGGCTAATATGTCGAGTGCACATAAAAAAATAAAATTGCTTTGACACTTTGCAAAGTGTCAACAAAAAAGTGTCAAGAAAGCAAGGGTTTTGTTGTAGTGTAAGCAAAGAGCATTTCTCTCTTTCTTATGTGAAACTATATTTGTATTTAGATGAAGGACTTCAATCAAGTTTCTGTTTTCAGCATTTTCTCATATGCAGACGTGCGGTGTTGTTTAATAGAAATACTGAACTGTTCAAATTTAGTCTGTATTTTGTAAAGTGAAGTACTTTGTGTTTTGTTCTGAGCTTTTATTGTTTGATTCTATGTTGATTGTGTAGTGAACTAGTGACAATGTAGGAGTAAATTCACCCTATTTCTCTGGTAGGCAATTATGAGCACATTTAATCCATTTTGAAAGCTATGACCTTTAGATTGATGATCATATCAAGTATTTTTTAATCGAAGAGAGATATTCCATGTACTCAACTTGAAAAATAAATGTCAAAACAACTAGCTTTAGATAGCAAACATAATTAAATTGGAAATCCTCTTAGTGATTATTTATTTATTTTTTTAATAGTGTTATGCTTTAGAGTTTGAACCGTGGATAGCTAGATACCTAGATGCTTAAATTGTTTGTGTCAGATGTATGGTTGTGAGTTGTGATTGTGTTGATGTGTTTGRAGATGAAATCGCAAAGTTTTTTCTGATTTGTTTGGACAATCATCTTCGGGGGCTGATAGATCCAGCACAAGGATGGGCTGAATTGGTCACTCCCAGGGCATTTTCYTCATTTCAGGTAGGYGAAGTGGGGGCAGCATTAAAGTTTTCACTGCAGTAAAAAGGATGTGTATGTATTAGGATTTTTAGTGTACCAATTTTGAGTTTTTGTGTAAAAAATATTTGAAGTGTATCTGTTGGTCTTCCTCATGTATCAATGATGACTTTTGTGAATCATTTTCGCAAATATAGTGTTTCTTCGTAATTCAAAACAAAACATATAGTGCTATACTCGATTACTCGTGCCACTATCAGTCACTGAATCAGCTCCAAAACACCATTGAAGTCGTCCACTCCACCCGTCTTTCAAGCGTTATTTTGTGCAAATTGTAATGTCGATCAACGCCGAGAATGCTGGTAAGTTCTGTCGAGCTCTGATTATAGTCACTTTTGGGTAGATTAGCGTAAAGCTCTGTTTGTGTTAGTTGTAAATTCACGAACCCTAGAAGTTGGGGGTTTTCGAGTAAMGTATGTTTAATCGTTAAATTGAGCTCATTTACACCTGCGAATCATTTTCTACATCAGATATATGTGTTTTTTTTATCAATGTAAGTTTAATCGTGACATGTTCAGACGCAATGAGCTGCGAAAGCGGTAGTGGAAGTAGAATTGTGTCAAAGAAGAGGAGGAAGAAGARGGGCGTATCAAATAGTGGAGTTAAAACTAGCAGAGCTGAACAGGTGGGCTTGTAATTGTTGTATTTGTGTTAATTGAACCATATATTTTGATTTAGTGGTAAATGTATGGAAATAATTAGTAGTGTAATTTTTAAAAATGATTATATGTAGGGTGCTTGTTTGAATAAGGGTGCGAAAGTGTTGGCCTCTAAAACGGTAATTCAAACTCGATTTGCTAATGAAAGGACTGATAAGGTAATGGATGTATTTTGGCCGTTTAACACTGTATTAATGGTTGTATACTATATTGTCATATTATTTGAATTGACGAACTGCAATATGTATGAGCAAAAGGTCATGAAAATGAGATTGATAATGCAAAAATTTAGAAGAAGCAATAGTGATAATATGGATAGAAAAATGTGAGATGTGTGCAGAAGAATCCTGTTTCTCATGCTATGGGAAAGTGTAAGACAAGCCTTAACCATGTAGGACACTAATTTAACCTCTATCTTAACAAAGTGCGAAGAGATCAAATTGGTGTTAACTAAGTATAACTACTGAATATCAGTAAGTTGGAATAAGAACACAGTATAATCAGGATTGAGATAATGCACAGTAATGGATTTAGTTAATCATAGTTGGTGTTTGGTCCTTTTGTTTTGCAAGGGGCATTAATGTGTTAGTAAGGATATAGTCTTCTAAAACTTGTGTTGTTAACTTAATAACTGTTTTCCAACTGATCAACGTGGAATTGGCCCCGGCATTGAGACGTGGGCCGTCTCTTAGTCGGATTCCAAGAAAGAAGTGCAATGTTGTGCGATATGGATTAAGATCCTAGAATCTATTTATTGGCTAGCAACTCAGGTTGATGTAAGCGACAAAGCTCTTAGTCGTTGGTGAGGAAATTTTCGGCTTTCAAACGTTCAAGTCCATTGGTGCTTGGCATTCTAAAGCAATGAATGGGGACTTTGGACTAAAATTCCCACACAAGGCTGTGGAACAGATGCAAAGCAGTAGTCAATACTTGAAGAGAAGTAAACAAGCGACACGATGTGACAAGGCACGAACGTATACGTAGAAGCAAATTCTTGATGCATTTGGAGTCACGATATTGATGAGGTGAATTTAAGACTGTACATTCCTTATTCTGGTAATGAATGAGTGCTCTGTCCCAACTTTGTCATAGGATGCCTATAAGCTGCAAGGCTGCCAGATACCTTGCACGATGCCACGCAGTATATTGGTCTCACTTGTGTTAGACCATCTCCTCACTTTGTGTAGAGGCATTCAAAAGAGGTTTATGCAAATGGTACGTTTATGGTTTGAGGATGTCCATATTCTTGCGGGAGAGAACATGTTTTTGCTTGTTAGATGAATTAAACTTGATGTCTGACCACTTCTATTTTTAATGTAACACACTCTGGCTTTATGCAGCTGTTCTACGTGGATAGGTTGAATAGGAACCCTCTGGATTGGAATATACATCCACGCATCAAGGTTTGGTCAACAGAGGAGCTAGATAAAGCGGAGAAGGAGGATGAACTGCAGTCCGGTGACTTTGGCAAACTTGGTGTAAGTGACTTGCATTGACACATGTATTGGTTAACCAAATATAATGTGCAATTTTTTTGACAGTTCATGCTTCCAATGTAGGTTTTAGACGTTGCGTATGGCAAGGGCCATCCCCTCGAGGCTCAGGACCGTATGCCTCAAGCAAACTTTATGGTGGCGTTAGATATCATGATGTCTGTAATCAGGATCCCAGGGCAGGCCCATACCTCATCCAGGATGCCAGCATCAGGAGCTCAACTCCTTGGAATTGCAAGCCCCAAGAACAGGAGAGGAGCAACGGCCAAGATAAATCAAAACGAGTCAATCCTTCAAGAAAGTATGGCTTTAAATTTTTTGTGGTATTAACATTATGGAATGGGAGCTGTAGAGGGACTTAATGGTTTTTTTGTTTTCTTCCCTTTGTTAGACAACAATGTTCGTGAAAGTGTTGGTCCTGATCCTGTTGTCAACAACTGTGTAGTTGGTGGTGCTGAAGGTGCTGGAATACCCTGCTTTGATACCAGGCAGTCGCAAACCATTCCTGTTGGTGAGCCCTTTTCGGCACCTTGTGATATGTCCTTTAGGCCCTCTCCCGGTTTTCCAAATGATACTATTAACCCGRCGTCGAGATGTGCGATAGTATTCACTGAACCCCATGTGTCGATGACACCGTTGATGCCTGAACCTGGTGCAAATTCGTATGGGGATTTTCCGGACATTCATTTCTCGGATATGGGCAGTCTAATGCAGGGAAATTTACTTGATGTCACATCAAAAGCATCTGATATGGCGATTTCCAAGTACTCTTCTGAACTTCAAGCTGCATGTSAAGACATTGGTGTCCCTAATTRGGAGCAGTTTTGTCGTGAGGGGGCAGTGCTTGAGTGCGATCCCTTTTTAAACGGGAAAGGGCCTGTAGCTGACAACCCTACCCATGTTGATGGCAACCTACAAGCCGAGAACTCGGACGGGGAGTCGTGCTTGACCCCTCTAATTGAGGGAGAGTTTGGAGAGGTTGACTCTGAAGCAGATTTGGTGGGAAATGATTCAGTAGGGCCTAATCCACCCAATACACCTCCCCCAAATG
>SNQN01002069.1:64969-80487 GCA_008642245.1 Bassia scoparia | reverse complement strand
TGACACACCCCAACGCATTCACATGCGGATTCCATGGCTCAACTCCATGACACTGAAGCTGAGGTCAACGCCCCTGCCTAAGGCGGGGCGAAGCCCTACACTTTGATACGACATATTTGACTAATCAATACTCTTTACCATTTGCGAATTTCGTTGGTGTGAATCATCACGGTCAAAGTGTGTTATTTGGATGCGCACTCATTTCCAAGGAAGATAGTGAGACATTTGAGTGGGTATTTCGTGAGTGGTTGTTGTGTATGAAGGGTAAGGCTCCCGGTGGCATCCTCACTAATCAAGCGGCTGCTATGCGACAACCTTTGCAGAAAGTGATGCCCCACACTCGTCACAGATGGTGTATCTGACATATTATGAAGAAACTGCCATACAAGTTTGGTTTTCTTAAGTGGTAATATTTATTTAGCATGTTGTTGGCTACATTTATTTTATTTTTATTGATCATATCATATCGATACATAAAAATTTGAATAATTCACTAACCTTTACAACCTATTTTGTGGTTTTTGGAATTTCATTGTTACATTGTTAATTCTTTACAAATTACATTAATCATTAGCAGATAAAATAATTTTCAATTGATAATTATTAAAATGAAGCAAGACTTATTTTAAGTATTGGATAATGTTAGAAATTCACACTATTGTTTATAAGAACAAACTGCATTTATCCCAATTTCACAAATTACTTGTAAAATTTTTATTTGTTTGCTACTTATTTAGTTTATGGCTTTGTTATTTTATTTTATTTTATTTTTGTTTTTGAAACAGTTACAAGGAATTTAAGAAGGAAATTCTCCATGTAGTTTATAACAGTTTGACTGAGGAATCATTTGAACGTGGGTGGAAAGAAGTTGTAGCGAAGTATGGTCTCGAAAAAGATGATTGGTTGCAGAATTTATTTGCCGAGAAGCACATGTGGGTTCCATCATTTATGAATGATCATTTTTGGGCGGGTATGCGATCCACTCAAAGAGTGGAGAGTATTAATAGTTTTTTTGATCAATTTATTCATCGCAACACCACCAGCTGAATTTGGAGAGAAGTACATCGCTGCGGTGGAGAAGAGGATTTGGGAGGAGAATGAATCTGATCATAAAGAGGTTAAGTTTTATAGGAATTACTCAACCGGCTTTAGTGTTGAACGTTTTTTTAAAAAAAATTACACTTCAAACATTTTTAGGCAAATTCAAAGGGAGTGTGAGAAACGCACCTATTGTTTCATTGATGATGTGAAGAAGTTGGATGAGATCAACTATGAGTATTTGATGGAGGATAGGGTTTGGGTGAAAAGGAATAAAAAGTATTTTGAAATACTTACTAATGAACGCACACACTATACCCTTACTTATAATAGTGATTCTAAAGAAGCCATTTGTGAATGTAAGAAGTTTGAGACGGATGGTATTATATGTAGGCACTTGATTACCCTTTTTTATAGAGTTCGTCTTGATGAAATTCCTGATAAGTATGTGCTTAGGCGATGGAGGAAGATGTTGTAGGAAGCATTCTAGTGTTCACTGTGTCATTTACATGATTTGAGTAGAACTGAAGAAGTAAAAGGCGTGATAGGTTGGTTTTGTCGTTTGAGCCTATTAGTGAGCTTGCATGTAAGTGGAGAGGTCAACTTTGATCATGCTAAAGGCGATGGATCGAGCTGAGGAGGAAATAAAAACTTGCCTAAATGAGGACAGGTTCGTTGATGTGATAGGTGCAGAGGATGTTCGTTCTAAATGGAACGGTGTAACTAATGACTCGGTGATGATACAACAGTCAGTAAGTTAGGTTCAATAGCAGTGCTGGTCATAGTTCAAAATTCCGGAGACAGTAGTATCAACTACTAGTTTCCCATGTACACCATTCATCAAGGAATCCCTTATCCAAGAAGCGTGGCGTCCATTGTCTAGATTAAGGCAATTTAAGACGGGTGTCTTTGAAATCAAATAAAAAACATTCGCAGGTGTCAATGTGATGCTCATGTCTGTCCTACTAATAAGAAGAAGGCGACGAGGTAAGGGCAAGACTACAAAGAGAATGCTTCCAAATGAAGTTTTACAACAGGTTGTCCAATACCTACTTTGTTTGATGCCTTATATTGTATATTCGGTTTTGTACTAACTAATATAAATATTATGGTTATCGGAGAATACAGAAGCAATTGCATGTGGGGAAACCATATCTAGGGTATTTTACTTAATTCTAAAATTCATAAGTTGATGATTATATGTGATGTGGTATTGTTCTTTTGATTTCCTTGTTTTACTTTTTGTTATTTGTGTATTTTATACTAAATTTTGGTGTGTTTATTACATTTAATCACCTGTACTAGAACAAACGTCGAAGAAAAGTGTGTTTCAGTACTGATGATGTGGCAGGCCGGCACCTGATCTTGGTGTGACGATTATCTCAATTCGACTGCAGTGTTCACGATGTCCAAATAGGATTATCATTAGATTGATTGACATTGGTATTTACAAGGTTGTCCAACATCAATTTTTATTAAAGTATAGTTTGGCTATTAATTAAATTATCATTAACGACTTTGAATTTATTTAATTATTTAGGTTGAATAATTTGGCTCCAGCTTTGCGGAGGAACTCGGATTATTTTTATGCTTTCCTTCAAACATTTTAGTAATCCGTGGTATTTTATTTATTTATGTCATAGGATACCCTCAAATTTCATTTTTATGTCGAACTCTTGGACTTGTAATAATATTTGAAAGGTACTGAAGTTTAGGGATTTGTGTAGTTTCAGGATTTTGTTTGTTGCTGTCGTTCTTAATTTGTCGATCTAAATTGTTATGTTTAACTAACTATATATTTCATTATTTGTAATTATTTTGAATTTGTTAATTTACTTTACTTGTTAGAATTGAATAATTATATTATTAGTCTGTATATTAGTCATTACAACCGAAATTTGAATATCCATACATGCCAAATTTGAATACCCAACATGCAAATTGCAAATAACTTTTCCTTAGTAACATAATGCAAATGTTCAACCAAAATATTCATACCCTTACATTACATTGCATTCAAATCCGATAAAAACCATTTTGAAGTCATTAAAATCATCAACCTCCACATAAATCAAAATAGCGATAACATGTCAACCGCATCATAATGTCCAAAAATCATCTTGTTGATCGAATAAATCATACTAGACTTTTTCGGAACGCAGACCAAGTGAGCTTCATTCTCGATGTTCGAGTCTCCAATGGTCCCACTTATGAGCACTCCTGCCTCTCATGCCCACACGTAAAAGTCCCCACGTCTACGTTGTCAGTTCTGCCCACCTCCTGTAAGTTCTCAACCGGCTCTCATTTTTCCATAGTTGTTGACAACGTCAAGGGGTTTTGTTGATACTTCTACATGAACACGCTTGACATGCACATTACAATTATAGAATTGATCCTACCAAGATGAACTCGTAAGCGTATGATATCTTAGAACATTAAACAATAAAAAATACCCACTAGCTATTATCATGTTGTACCAAAGACAGAATTAAAAATTAAATTGCCAAGACTTTAACAGCCAATATTTATTTCTTAGTAACACAGTAAAGTCTTAGATTCGAGTCTCGAAAATGAAAATCTAGTCAAGAGGGGTCAAAATCCCCCGCAAACATTGCTTTGACCTGCGTTATACATGGATCTATATCTTAGAGGGTGATTATATAGTAATTAATATTAAAATGGTCTAATTGCAAGCATAAGCTAAAAGAAGAGTTGATCATACAACAAGTCGGTGAGGTTCATTGAAAATAATTGGTAAGACAAATACGGGAGTAGTCTGCCAAACTTGTACAAAATATAATCCTTATCTCTCCAATATTTCAATGTGGAACAAATGTAGATATATTCTTAAGTTGTTAACATATACTTCTATATAAGTCATGATATTATCATCAATTATAATTTAAGCAATATGTAATTCCACGCATCACGGCACGTAATTGTCAAATGGTTTTCCGTGTTGAAACATAATACTGTTAGTAATCTACTAGACTAGTCTTTTTATTTGATTAATGTTTGAATATTCACTGATAATACTATTTATATTTTACGGAATTAGGTAAGGTTTATGAAATATGGACCAACCATGTAACAACTATATATATGGAGTAAACTTATTCGAATTCTCAGTAATTAATTAATTAATTAAATAATATATTGTTACATACTGTATTTGCTAAGCATTTTGATCAACTACTTGACATCCTTCCTACAAAAAGATAGATCTAAGCTTCAATAATGTCAACTATCACGTCAACCCCTCAACTACTCTTCGTCTCTTCTTCCTTCCTCTTTGAAAACCTTTCCCGCGCACTTTTATTATTCAACTTAAGGTTTCTTTTTTACAAAAAAAAAACTTGCAACACTCAACCATTAATTATTTATGTTTGGTGTAAAAGAAATTTATAATAGAAAAATATACTTCGTATCACAAATGTCACTTAAAACTTGACACACTAATTCTATTTGACTTCATACACTCAACCCCGACAAAGAAGAGATCATATTGTCTATATATTAAGAAGTGAGAGATACCTCAGGTGGTTAGAACCTAATTTATCGATTAATTTCAGAAGACTTTGAGATTTATTTTCATTACCGCCTTTCTGATTCTCTAGGAAAAAAAAGTGTAACATATAATAGCTAGAGACACTTTTTTGTCCAAAAAACTAGAGTAACAAGTTAACAAATAATTTGAAACTAAAGTCCTCATTTTCATTATTTATTCAATTTAATTACACCTAAAAATTAACTTGAAACTTCCTAATGAATAAAAAAACAAAGATAGTACTCCATTCGTTCTCTTTTGTTTGTCTTGATTAAAATCGGAGAGATAATTAAGAAAAATATATCTTTATTTAATAGAAGTTGTTGATTTAACAAAAATATTCTTACTTACAAAGGGAATTATTAGATTTTTTTTTTTAAATTTAGTGTAATGGAAAAAGTAACAATTGTGTGTTGAAAAGTAAATTTTTGAGAGTAATCTAAATAGTGATTGCACTTTTATTTAATATGATAGAAGAAAAGTAATAATTATGATTCTTTTATTATGGAAAAGGTGAATAAAGTTGGAATTAAAAATAGAAAATATTCTAAAAAAGACAGATATTTAGGAATTTCATTTAGGGAAACATAATAGACAAAAAGGAACGGATGGAATAATTCAAAACAGACGAAATATTCTTCGAAGGATGATTAGCAAACAGAAGTCTAGTGGCAACGAGAGTGAGGAACAACTAAACTGGTTAAAGCTTTCATTTTGATTTCAGGCGGAGACTCTGAGATCAAGACTCATCCCGCCCTTCTGGATCTCTTATCACCCAAAGAAAAAAGTCCAGTGGCAACACAACCAACAAAAATTTAGTACAAATATATTAATAAAAAAAGTAAATGTTTAAATTCAATAGTAATTAGTAAGATACTACGGAGTAAGATGTAATAGGACGGGTTTGTTTTATTCAATTTATTTTTACTAATTTAAACTTATTTTTTTTTTATCAAAACTTATTTGAAATTGTTTCGTGAGAGGGAAAAATATTAAGTTTGTTTTTTTTTCAACCTATTTTTTTCTAAAATAAACTTATTTAAAAAAAAAAACAAAAACAAGTTGAATATAACAGACCGGACGTATGGCACAAGCCACGAGGTGATACTTGAATAGCAACCGAAGATATAGGAGCACTATCCAATGTGTAATACTCCGTTGTAAGGTACTAGGTATAGTTTAATGAAGTAAATTGTGGATGTTGCACGTAAGAAGTTTAGTAGAATTAGATTGATTGATTGAACCATGTGTCTTTGCCAGCAAATACAGTCTTTCAAAATTCCCACTTTGAGTAATGCTTCCTTTGATCACATAATAGCTCACTTCCTCGCAAAGAAAACTTCTTTGTTTTACTTGCTTTTCTTTCCCCCCACGCCCTAAAGTTAGGGATGCAAACGGGGCGGGGCGGGGCGRATATTGCAATTCCTATCCCCATCCCCACCTACTTATGGAATCCCCATCCCCGTACCCATCCCCGCGGTCGTGGATATCTTTTTTATCCCCACTCCCACCCGCCCCGGCGGGACCCATATATGGAACATATCCCCGCCCCATGACCAGGTGGGTCGTCCATACCCACCTCATACCCGTATTCCCCGCCCCACTACCCGCCAAAATCCCCACCTAAGACCCATGAAATCCCCACAAGGCCAAATAAAACAACACAATTCAAAGGCCCAAATAACAAAACAATTCAGCCCAAATAACACAAAAACAATTCAAAGCCCAAATAAACAAACAATCAAAGTCCTCTTAAAATACATTGTTTCAATAGGCCAAGTTAGGCACATAGGCCATTAAAACTTTAAAAGAGTACAGTGCATTGAATGAAATGATAAACAAACAAACTAAAAAAAATTACAAGTTATTCATCAATCATCATTCAAATACGTTGTTCACTACTTAATTCAGTGACACATTCCTCTTCCAACTCTCCGACTATTGTAGCAAATTCATCTTCCTTGAATTCTCCAGAATCTACACACAAAGTAATAATGATTTAAATATTGTTAATAGAAATAATATGAATAAAAGGATTAATAAATAAAATAATAATCCTTACTTTTATACTAGCACAATCCAATTTTGACTACACATTAAAGCATTATTGGCCGGACTTTCATCATCATATACTTCTACTTTAGGGGGTGAGCACATCGCTTTGTTGATGTTTAAGCTGCGGTGGAGGTAGTACGTTCTCCCCTCTTGATGTCTACTATAACCTAAAATTCATATTAATATTCTCAGTCATATTACTACCACTACATCAAGTCATCAACTTCATGTCAAAATGATTACCACTTACAACAAGCAAATAATTAAATACAAGTATTTGCAGCAGATTCTGCCTAATTTGCAGCAGAAAGTAGCAGACAAGTAGCAGACAGTACACAGTACAATTTGCAGCAATTGATTAATTCATAGCAAAGTCATTTTGCCTAATTTCGCCTAATTCAATTAGCATACTTCACAACACATAATTTCATACTAAATCTGTGTCTAATTTATTAGGTAATTTCCGCCCAATTCATACCAATTATAATCGCCTAATTCATTAATTTTCCGCCTAAATGCAAACTAGATTAATACACTAATCAACCTTAGATTTTAATTATAACTCATCATATTCATAATAATTACAGAATAAATCACAAAAATATTAACAAATCCAGAATAAAATAATATCAATAGATTCATAACCAGAATAAACCTATATACAGATTGCAAAAATAAATAACTAAATTCGTTCAAGCAATGGAAGTCATCTACCGTTTCAAATGAGCCTAAACTTCGATGGAAAACTCTCGATAGCCTATTTAGCTGAGTTTCGATGAATATGGACTATACAGCAAGAGAGAGAGAAATATGGGATAGATTTTAGGGTGAGACTGAGAGGAGTGAGCACTAGCAGTGAGGCCACAACTACGGGAACAATAATGCTAGGGATTTCAGATTATCAAATGTGAGTGGCCAATAATGCTAACAAGGCATAAGGCCCAAAAGAAAAACTAACTCACAAGTCACAATATATATAATAAGCCCAAAAGAATAAAATATAAATAAAATTGATTAAATTAATAACCAAAAAAATAAAAATTCAATTATTAATTTTAAAAATGCGGTGGCGGGCGGCGGGCGGGCGGATATTTACGGGCGGGGCGGGGCGGCGGTGGGGATGGGCGGAGTAGCCAAAAAACCATCCCCCATCCCCATCCCGCGTGGTACAGTTTTCAACCCCTCCCCGCCCCATCCCCGTCAAACATTGTCCCATCCCCGCCCCGTCTCTTGTGGCGGGATGGGCGGGTCTTCCTACTTGACCCGCCCCACTTGCATCCCTACCTAAAGTATTAAGTACAAGTAACCTTTTTTTTTTTTGGTTTACTTTTGAAATTAGAATATAGAGTCAAAGGGTTCAACAATGCATGTAAAACCTCACAAATCAGTATTATGAATTCAATCTTAATAAGACTCTATAGTTTTTGTTCTTTGGTTGTATAGACGCATCGATTTAAAAAAAAAACAAAGAAGAAACAAAAGAGAAAACACGAACTATGCAGGTTTATTCTATTCATTTTTCATTGCTATTCAACACGTTAACAATCAACCGAGTTTTTTAAGATTGWTTTTGTTAACCATTATCYAATAAACRGAAAAGTTAACATTTAAATTAACTGTTTCATTATTTGGACCTAAYGTAATTTAATCCTCCTTCCCTACACAATGGACTTATGAATTGTATCTATCAGTGGTGATGAAAGACAAGCTGCCTCGCCATCCTTTTCATTCAAATAACATTTAATTAGTGTTCAAACTAATCTAAAACTGAATGAGCGAGGTTAAACTCATAATACCTTTGTATGCAACACGTTAGCACCCTTAAACGTATTAGTGTGTCTTCTAATGATGCATACCAAGTACTAGTAAACTAATGGGTTCAATAAATATTCATTACCCCTTCCGAGGCTCCGATCTTTATTAGTGTATGTGATCCCCACATACATAAAATGTARARGTCGACGTCTAATYAGATCATTTYAGKRGATCGATTAGGRAAGGAAATCCATTAAAATATATGGCGGTGATTAAACCACATCACCTCAAATCTYCTTTTGAAAAGATCATCTTACCCTTCCATTTAACCTAAATTAYGGGAAATATCACTGRATTTGCAAATTYARCGRATTGATTAGGAATTTACCTACTATATATATTATTTTTTTAATAAACTAATACAAATAGATCCCTTACTCCACCACGTACGCTAAATGTGAATCACCTCTCACATTTTACCGTTGATTACATATGAGTTCCACCTACTAATTTCTTAATATGTGTGTTTTCCCATATAACAAGTGATTAAGGAGTATAATTCAATAATTTTGGTGGATATTTGAAGATTGAAGAAGGTGGCTTCTTTTCGATAAAAAGGTCCCACCACCTTGACTATAATTTAACACCAAACCACCCAACATATATTCGCCAATCTAACATCCTCAACTCCGACCTCATTCCTCTTTCTTCTCACTCCCTCTCCATTTTACTTATTTCCACTTTCTTTTTTCTTTTTCTTTTTTTTTTTAATTTCCTCCCGAAAAATCTACTTAGCAATAAACCTCAAAATTACCAGAAACCCCCCCCACAAAAACTAATTATTATACTATGAATATTTCCGACACCACCAGCACTGGCAGCTACAATATCCCGCGTTACACACGTGTCCTCCTCCTATTCGCCATCTCATTGGGCTGGGCCTCTTGGGCCGCGGAAGCATACCACACATTCGGGTTTGAAGTCCACCACAGATTCTCGGATCCAATTACCCGARTTCTGGACGGTGGGGGTAAGTTACCGGAGAAGGGAACAGCCGGTTACTTCGCCGCTTTAGCTCACCGTGATCTTGCTCTACATGGTCGCCGGCTATCGTCAGTTTCCGGTGGCTCTAACACTCCTCTTACTTTCTCCTCCGGCAACACTACTTATCAAATCAGCCTCTTTGGATAGTACTTTCCTTTCTCTCTCTTTCACTCTTTCTTTCTTTCTTTCATGTTTTTTTAAATTATTCTTCGGTTTATTTTTCTTTCGAGTCGAGCTCAATACATGAGAATTGATACCCGCGCTCCTAATAAAACACAACACACGTAAAATTAAAGTTGCGTTCTCATTAATTAAGTGCTAGTAAAAGTAATGGGAATTTTTATTTTTTGATGTCTGAAGTTTTAATGATTTACTTATCATTAATTTGCACTTCATATGTATTATTGTTGTTCATAAATTATGATGTAGGAGGAAACTTCTGTCACGTGGAATCTTGTTTGATTGATTTTCATTTTCGGCATAAGATACCGCATGTATATTCGAAATATAAACTTTTTTTTTTTTTAAAAAAAAACTTTTATGGGTACGATAATTTCCGATTAAAGATGGTATAGGTCAATGTTGGTTTGTGTGAAAACACAACAAAGGAATTAAATTTGCTCCTTAAGTTAGTAGGATTTTAATTGAGTTAATCCAAATATAGTCTTAGTGGACTTAAATTAGTCTACCTATCTTTAAGTGGTATGATTGTCTTAATTGGTAGTTAGGGCCATGAAGGACATTACACTTAAAGTTTATACTTTCTTTAATACGTTGCGTTGGATCCGATTAGAATTCTAAAATGGGTGATACTTTGGATCAAAGGGAATGATTTTTAATGTTGCTTAGTTTGTATAATTGTTTCCCTTTATGATGGGGCATGTGGAAGAAGTGAAGGAATGTAAGGTTGCRAAATTGTGGGATTTTTTTTGGTAGAATGATGAAAGCAAAAAAGATGGTTTGTTGTAGTTGCCTTTTTGAAAAAAATGGACCTTTATATGTGCATAGGATGCTTATTAACTTATTGATTGAGTCAATTAAGAAAAAAAAAGTTATCTTCTTTTGTAGTTACTAATTAGGCAATTTAGAATTTTAGATCCCACAATCATGTGTATAACATGATATATACATTTAATTAAACATTGGACTTGAGTGATTAAAGTTTCCCTCCTAATCCTGAGTTCGATTCTCATCCCGCCCTTGTGGCTCTCTTAGCAAAAAAAAAAAAAAAAATAAACATTGGACTTTTTAAAGTGAACATTTTTTTGTACTAATTAATGAATATTTTCTATACGTTGCTTCTTTTGTGGGTAGGAGGGTAGACTTTGACATTGGTGTGATTGCTTTTACGGAGTACTAATTTTGGATACTTTTTTTTTGCAGCCTGCAATATGCTAATGTAACGATTGGGACGCCGGGGTTGTCATTTCTGGTGGCGTTAGACACAGGAAGTGACTTGTTTTGGTTGCCCTGTGACTGCATACAGTGTGTAAAAGGAGTCAAACTTGATTCCGATGAGGTATTATTTTAATTTGTAATAATTTGTGTTTTTATATGATTATTATATTTTAGCTTGGACCTCTTCGAGTCATATTTAAATTTAAATGGCACCTTTGTTTCGTATAATAGAGGACAAAAGAACGTTGATTTATTTTAATGGGCTGAATCAATCATACATCAGAGTATACCATGAGTAATTTAAAACCAACCTGCTTTTGATACTTGTATGGCAATAGTTATGCCGAGTTTCCATCAATCCATCTAAAGTAAACTTTGATATAATCCTAATATGGGGAACTCAAGAAGAAAGTAGATCTCATATTATGTATGCTTTTTCTAGTTGAGTGGTTGACATATCTCTTTCGGTAGTTCAACGAGTCTATCATGCCATCTTTGTCCGGATGGGTAATGGGTATGTGCCCAGTTTTAGTTTTATTTTTTWAAAAAAGAAAGAATGCAGGTATGSTTATAGTCTTATCATAGAAGCATGCTTGGTCCTTGTATTGGAAAGTGAACTTAGGCCAYCAGGTTCTAACGTTATTCCTAGTCGAGTTGTTGGAGTGTTGGACATTGCTAGTTGGGTTGTTGGAATGTGGGGTTATTCCTTGCTTAAGTGTTGATATATAGCCATTTGGTTGCAACAGTTCTGAATCCCCAAGCGTGAAAAGAGAAAAGGTTACCTCTATTTAGAATTTAAATACGAAGTACAAAGATTTCAGGGCAAAGCTAAATACTTTCAGTCAGTACCCGATATTGGTCTGATTTATAATGACAAGCATCTGTAGCAAACCTGAGTGTTCAAGGATGAACTCTAACATTCTTTGGCTTGTAGAAGACTTAAAATTGTATTTGCTAGCTACCCTAGTTCCTATGGCTCCTTATTCCTATTCTGATGTATAATCAGTGCAAGGAACTATAAACTACAAACTGTAAAACCAAATTCTGTCCTTATTTGGTGTTTTTCCAGGCAGAACCTTAATATGTCTACAAAGTTGCAGTGACTAGACATCTTCTTTCTTAGCCCCCAAATTTCATAAACAAGAGCAGCCAAGTTTGCAGCTAAAAAATTCTTTTCCAAATGTATTTTGCCATATTTAGTTTCATTCAATCTCCCCAAGCTCACCAAATCCAATACTCTACATGATTTATGAAACCATGAAGCTGCTTTGACTTTAKTCTTTGTTATGTTCCTGGATAAATCAACTAGTAAAAAAGCTGGTATTCCGGAACAGAGTTTATTTAAACCCAGTTGGCTTAAAATAATTCTGGATTTGCAGGTTGTGCAAACTGATATCCTTGCTTAACATTATAGACCTTGATAGTGGGGCCCATTCAACCAATTCAATTATCATCTGCATACCATGCCTCTCATTCATATTACAAATTCTTTTCCACACATTGCTTGCATGGCTAGGGGACTAGTGCTGTCTTTAAATGTTTCCTTCGATATAGATGTCATGCATCACTTAATCTACAGTGAGTCCTTTTTAGTTATGGGTATCTGTATTTTCATGATCACCAGATTTTATAGGCCGACAAACCTGATATCTACAGTCTTTTAGCAAAATGTCCCTCAGCACATCTACAATTTGCTAGATAACTCTGTTAGGGAGAAATAAAATATCTGCCCAATACTTGTGTACACTAAGCAAGACTGAACCGACTAGTCGGATTCCAGCAGCGAAAGTAGGCTGTTTAGATAGCCCCCACCCCACACACACCAAAAAAAAAAAAAAAAAAATACTAAGTCGAAACGAAGAAGTCACTCGCCTGTTATCCCGTTGATCCATGTTATAAGGGTAAGTGTTGTTTTTGGGTGGCTAATAAACAACTCTGCAGTCACTGATAATGCAGCAAAATGTGTTAGATTCAAAAGAATCAACCACAATTATGAATGTTACATACTTACATCTAGGAAAAAATTGAGGCTTTTCACCCACAAGTTTTATGACTCTGGCCAAATATTCAATGCAGTTTACAAACAAGAGTGGAAAAGAGGACCGCCTTAGTGTTTTGTATATTGAGAGAATAAATGGGAGTCTCTAGACTCCCTGCACAGGTTGTGATCCAATAAAATGAGAAATGGACATAATTACTTAATGGCATGCAACGAATTCTCGCGAAAACAAACCAACTGTATCCTATNAATGTATTTTGCCATATTTAGTTTCATTCAATCTCCCCAAGCTCACCAAATCCAATACTCTACATGATTTATGAAACCATGAAGCTGCTTTGACTTTAKTCTTTGTTATGTTCCTGGATAAATCAACTAGTAAAAAAGCTGGTATTCCGGAACAGAGTTTATTTAAACCCAGTTGGCTTAAAATAATTCTGGATTTGCAGGTTGTGCAAACTGATATCCTTGCTTAACATTATAGACCTTGATAGTGGGGCCCATTCAACCAATTCAATTATCATCTGCATACCATGCCTCTCATTCATATTACAAATTCTTTTCCACACATTGCTTGCATGGCTAGGGGACTAGTGCTGTCTTTAAATGTTTCCTTCGATATAGATGTCATGCATCACTTAATCTACAGTGAGTCCTTTTTAGTTATGGGTATCTGTATTTTCATGATCACCAGATTTTATAGGCCGACAAACCTGATATCTACAGTCTTTTAGCAAAATGTCCCTCAGCACATCTACAATTTGCTAGATAACTCTGTTAGGGAGAAATAAAATATCTGCCCAATACTTGTGTACACTAAGCAAGACTGAACCGACTAGTCGGATTCCAGCAGCGAAAGTAGGCTGTTTAGATAGCCCCCACCCCACACACACCAAAAAAAAAAAAAAAAAAATACTAAGTCGAAACGAAGAAGTCACTCGCCTGTTATCCCGTTGATCCATGTTATAAGGGTAAGTGTTGTTTTTGGGTGGCTAATAAACAACTCTGCAGTCACTGATAATGCAGCAAAATGTGTTAGATTCAAAAGAATCAACCACAATTATGAATGTTACATACTTACATCTAGGAAAAAATTGAGGCTTTTCACCCACAAGTTTTATGACTCTGGCCAAATATTCAATGCAGTTTACAAACAAGAGTGGAAAAGAGGACCGCCTTAGTGTTTTGTATATTGAGAGAATAAATGGGAGTCTCTAGACTCCCTGCACAGGTTGTGATCCAATAAAATGAGAAATGGACATAATTACTTAATGGCATGCAACGAATTCTCGCGAAAACAAACCAACTGTATCCTATTGTGTATTGCACTTTCYTAATGTCCACTTAAAAATGATATTTAGAAGATGTGTTTTTTCTTTTATATTCATACATGAAATCCTAAACAATCATGATTTTTTGTGCATGGTTCTGTCCTTATCAAAAGCACCTCGTGTATTTCAACCTAGTTGAATCTCATGCATTTCAATTTTGTGATGATTTTGTCGATCACATTACAAAAAGCAATGGATCTAAAATCATTGAAACTTGGAGGATTTCGAATTTCAGTCTATCAGAGTCAGGATCAGGATGTCACAGTTTATGGCCTTAAAGCATTGTACCATACTTCTACTAATTCAGGACAGCCATACTCATATCTTTTCCTATTATGTCCAAGAATCTTAGAACTTAATACTGAATCAATCTGGTCAGGAGCCTTAAAAATAAGAATGTCAAAACAAGTTTTCTTACATAATTTGGGGAAAAATCTGCAATTAATTTCCTTTTTATTTCATCATTAACCATAATAACCAATGTCCCTTTTTGTACAACAGTGGTATTTAGCCTAGGAAGGTTTACTAAAAATTTAACCCCTTCCCATTACCCATGGTAAATGATTCTTCCTTGTTCAAAATTTAAAGTCATATTTTTTGCCAAAATCAATTATGTTTAACATTCAAYGAGGAGAGATAGAGTGAGAAAATCAATTATATTCAGTATTATGTTCTGTGCTCAATGAAACTGGTTACTACATTATAATTGACCAGAATTTATTTACTACTTTATTTTTATATGATGCCATGGGTTGAAAAGTGAAGTTCCCTCATACTATTATTGCTCAATGAAACTGGTTACTACATCTTTCTTTACACTTTTCTTTTGRTGTACCAGTTAGATTTCAACATCTACAGCCTCAATGTATCATCCTCGGGAACAAAGGTTCCTTGCGACAGTCCTCTGTGTGCACATAAAACAAGCTGTTCAGTTTCACCCAACATCTGTCCCTATAGAGTCATGTATCTCTCTTCTAACACATCCTCTTCTGGGTACTTGGTAGAGGATGTAGTGCATCTCACAGCCGATGACAATCCTTCTAAGCCTGTAGATGCAAAAGTTCCTTTTGGGTAAGTTGACATGGAGTTGTTACCTTTATCGAATGTTTTGTAAAAAWTTGATCTTTACTTTAAAGAGTGCCTTAATATTTGTATTCTTTGCTTGTCTGAAATGTTGTAACAAATTTCAAGCTTAAAATCATTTTACTGGTACCATGATAAACAGTAATGAGTATGTCGAACTAATTGCAGTTGCGGCAAGGTTGAGACTGGTTCATTTTTAAATGGTGGAGCTCCCAATGGTTTACTTGGGCTTGGTTTGGACAGTGTATCATTTCCTAGCGTGCTGGCT